>MU765919.1:4405-16985 GCA_026770625.1 Nicotiana glauca | reverse complement strand
TAAGAGTATCATCATCCTCGATGTTAAACTCCGAATAATAAGCAAACCCCTGCAGAGTCACTGAATACGGAAATCTACCGGTTACTTTGAAGTTAACCGAACGCCTCCTCTCACTCATTTTTTTACGTAACAACGATACCAATGTATCGTACTCCATATTAAGCGGCAATTTAACGTGACACTGTGGAGGTGAGCTGTACCTCACAGAGTTATTCTCCAGCACAACCTCACCACCCCAATATAGAGAAACCCTTATTTTTTGCACTTCAGACATTGTAAAAAAGATTGATAAGAAGAAGAGAGAAGTTTATTGAATGAATGTTCATGAAATCAAAAGCCTATAAATAAGGCAAGTCCGAGCTCGGGGCATAGAATTTTTCAAATGAATTCGCAATAAAATACTGCATTTTATATTTTTGAATTATTGTTGTTGTGTCAGTTAAAATAATTAGGTGGGGGCCAAAAATAAAGAGGTAATTCGCAGTAAATTAATGCGAATTACATTTTAATTTTTTTTTAATGAATTCGCAGTAATTTATTGCGAATTACGTTAACGCTGTTTAAAAAAAAAGTTACTTTTATACCTATTTCGCAGTAATTTATTGCGAATTACGTTAACGGAAAAAATTCCGTTAACTTAATTCGCAGTAATTTACTGCGAAATAGGTATAAAAGTAACTTTTTTTTTAACATTAAAAAAGAAATTTGAGTCCAATTTATTATCATTTCGGTTTCGGACTCCATTGGCTTCAGTTCATTCTATATATAGTGTATACAATTTAATATATATATTATTGAAGTTTCACCTAACGTTATAAAGAATTAATCATTAGAATCTTAAATTCGTCTCTGTAGACACGTACAAAAATCAATCAAGAAAACTCTGAACAAGAGGGAAGGGAGGGACTAGGAACAAGCCTAGTGCCAGAATAAACGACCCAATAGTCAACTCTGGATTCTGTCTGACATAAAATCTCCTACTCTTGTTTTTTTCTTTTATATTTTGACTGGCTGTTGGCCAAACAACAATCTCTTAAATAATTTTCAACTAGAATCTTTTACTCTCCCTCCCCAAAAAGAAAAGTGGAAGAAGAAACTTTATAATTTTGTCAAAGAAAAAGACAGAAAAAATATGATTTTGATAAATAAGACAAAAGGGTAAGATGACGAGGCTAGTGAGCTATCAGATGGATGGAGAATGGAGAAGGAACAAAGTTAGTGACTCAGTGAGTGATAAGTTTGTAGCTATGGATAGGAAAATGTCCAATTTTTTTTATTTTTTATTGTAGTCGCGGATTTAAGGGCGGAAGGGTTCATCCGAATCCCCTTGGCCGAAAAATTACACTGTATACATAAGACAAAATCTATTTTTTCTCTCTATATATTAAGTTTTGAATACCCTTAGCACAACTCGAAAGTATAGTTTAGTGGTCAAGGGGGCTGAAAACTTCCGTAAGGATAGGTTCAATTTTTACTAGTTACAATTATTTTTTTTTGAACCTCCTTCGTGGAGATTATGCCTTCTCCACTATTGTAGTATTGGGAATGTCTGAAATGTGCCACCCGTTACACTTTCCACAACATCTTTGACGTCAGCAAATCGTTTAATATTTGACTTGTCATTAAGAAATGTTCAGCATAAAATTAGTGGATTTCATATTTTTTTTTTTCAAATTTATCTCTAAAATCTTTAGATTTTCCTTTCCTAATAGACCAATAAACTGTGCTTTAACTTTTGATCATAATTTAAAATTACTCATATATTTGCGTTTCATTAGAGATCAATTGAAAATAAGACTTCTTTCTAATGACACAGATAATATTAGACTAAAGGTTAGATAAATTGCAGAATTATTCAATTTCAGATAGCTCATTCGTCTTAAAAGATGAGCCTAATATATTAAAAATACTAGTAATACATAGAGACTCTAAATTTTGAATTTGTCTCTGAGCTAGTATTCGGAAAATCAGTATCCAAGCGAGATGCGAAAAAGCTTGGTCAAGGATTGCATGCATGGGTGAAAAGTAAACGCTTGTGTGAGTTATATACATGCATGGCTCTGTTTGTTGGAAAGTGACTAATCTTGTTTTTTCCATGGCACGGGTTGATACTTCACTGTTAAACAGATTCTCTTTTCAGTTTACACTATCTTCCAAGACACACTAGCGCTGTTACTGTGTATATTGAATTAAAGACATACCATCCAAACATGAAAGAACCTACAAGAGACGTTCCCACAGTCTAAACAAGTTTTATGGAAAGGAAGGAATTGCCGTCAGTCTCAGATGACTGGGCGGTACAAGCCTTTATGCAGAGTTTGAATTAAAGTAGCTCGATTGCATATCGACAGTTAAAACAGAACTTCATCGAATATCCAGCAGTGACATGGTCAGATGTACACAATCGTTACCAGTCAAAAATCAGGGTGGAAGACGATCAGTTGGGAACCCCATCGGGTTCAGTACATCCTAACCGATACGCAGCCTGGCCCCCAGGGACATAGATCGGGGATCTTGATTCAACAATGAACGGTATCAGCCATATACCGATTGAAGAAACAACGGCCCGAGTAGTAACGCCCCTCAAAGCGATCGAAGAAATGATCGAGGCCAAAGTTCTCGGGGACCCATGAGCAAGAGTGGGTTCGACAAGCATATCGACCCCATCGAGGCACCTCAATTGTTAGAGTACAAATTCAATATAGATGCATCATGGATTGTCTCAGCTATTGGGAGAATCAAAGACACCAAGTGGCCCAAGCCAATACATACCAATTCTTCTCAAAGAAACCCGAACTTAATGTGCAAGTATCAGGGCACACATGGTCATCGAACAGAAAATTGCAGACAACTGAGGGAAGAAGTGGCTCGGTTATTAAAAGAGGGCCACCTTCGCGAATCCTTAAGTGATCGGGCTAAGAATCACTTCAAGGAAAAATGAACAAGAAGAAGCACAACATGTAATCCACATGATCATTGGCGGAATCGACGTCCCCCAACGAACTGTATTCAAGCGAAATAAAGTATATATCAATTACCAGAGAAAAACGAACTCGGAGCCATGTGCCCGAGGACATCTTATCATTCTATGACGAGGAAGCAGAAGGCATATCTCAGCCTTACAACGACGCCCTGGTAATATCTATCCTTTTGAATAAAATTCAAGTTAAACATTGTTAGTTTATATGAGTCCACCAAACTATAGAGTACCTGATCCTCTATGAGGTAATACGTAGAATGCAGTAAAGACTGAATGTAAAGAAGGTGGAAAAATTCACACAAGGGGATAAAAAAACCACGACCTACACCTGTAGGTTTTAAACTCAACTAACTTGTAATCTACCTATTACAAGCCATTTTGCAAACACCCTATTGCAAAGACTTCAAACTAACTTGTGATGCACCACCACAAGCCACTCTATAACTCTCCTAGTTGCAAAGGATTTAACTTATGACTATCCCTAGTCACAACATAAACTCAGAAGTTTACGAATTTGATTTGTTCCTAACACAACACTTCTAAGAAAGCAAACTAGGAATTACAATGACGAACAAATAACAAGATTACAACTCAATTATGGATGTACATATAAATATTTAGAAACTGATCCTTAGTGGAGTTGTCTTCTTATTCTTGACACACCAGTGATTTCAATGCCGGATAAAAGCCTTCTCTTCTTGAGAGAATATCACTGAATGCACAAGTGATGGTGTGTCTTGTACCGGGTTGTTTTATCACAAAAGATAGCACAATGCATAGTGATGTCAACTCTTGGTGTACGCTTCTTCCCAATGAGAAGTGATTGCTGTACTGTCTACACAACCACTTCTAGGCAGTCGCGTTCCAACTGGATAGTGGACTTTGTAGTTCTATCAGGACACGTCATAGGACCAGGTCCTAGTTGTGTTCCTATTTTGTAACAGTTGTCTGATGGTCACTTTCTTCTGCTGCGTTCCAGCTGTGTACTTGACTTGTACTTTCCTCAGAGAACCCAAAGGGAGCAGGTCCCTGTTGTGTTCCTCGTTATATTGATTTCGTACAGTTCCTCGTTATATTGATTTCGTACAGTCACTGATCTGCTATGTATATCCTGTGGGCCAGGTTCTCTATCTGGTTCTTCATGACAAGTTGTTAGATCATCAAAACATAATACGCATAAGACTAAGACATTGAAAACCCATCAATTTCCCCCCTTTTTGATGATGACAAGCTTAGGCATGGACATTATGTGTTTAGAGCATAAATAACTAGATGAGATGCCAGAACTATACAAAGTTCCCCCTTAACCTCAGATCTCCCTCTTGTGATTTTCCCGTAATCGCATAGTTGATAGTTTTCCCTTAAGCTCAGACAGAGATTTCCCCTTACCTATACACATATAGTATTACTTAGGCCATCTCCAATGGTACTCCATTTGTTGCTCTATTATAGAGCATGAATAGTGTTGCACCAAATTTGGTGCAACACTATTCATTACTCTATATTTGGTTTAATAATATTTTATTCATTTTTTTTATTGTTGAACTTTTAATTAATTATATATTGTGTATATAATTAACTTTTATATTAAGATTTTTATAATTTTAATTTTATATCCTATTTTTTGATATATTAATTTTTGTATATATTATATTTATATAAAATTATAAGTTAATTTTATTATTGTTATAATTGTATAAAAAGAAATATAACCATTATTTAAAAATAACAATACATAAAATAAAAATACATTATAATTAAAGTACATAAAAGGAGGATACATTAAAATTGAAATTACATTAAAAACATAAAACATAAGTTTAGTAATCCCCTGTGTCATTTCCAGGTGTACCATAATTACCAAAATACTGAGTGAACGAGGTAGAAGATTGTTGTGGTTGTGGTTGTTCAAATTGTTGACTTCTTTTATCGATTATTCGTTTTTGTTCTTGTCGCGTGAATGTCCAGCTCCTACAGTAGAAATGGTAGTAGATCAAGATCACCGATTTGAACAATTTTTAATTCGACACAAAAAAATTAAAGATAAAGATGCGTATTTCGCACTTCGTAATGCATTAATCGAGCATATATGGGAGAATAGAGGCGGAAATTAAACATTTATGTGGTACTTAAATTAAATTTGACTATGATGTAATATTTATTTAATTATGTTTTATTAATAATTTCACTTTTTGTTAATTTATCCTTTATGTAAAATTTTGTAATAAATGATTATATAAGTGGTGAATGTGAATTATATATAATGAATATGGAAAAAAAAAAGATAGTATTAATTTGAAGGAAATAAAAAATAAAAAGTAAATAGAAGATAACAATATAATATATAAGAGAGAAAAATTTGGTGTAAAAAATAGTGTGATTGTTGGAGTAGATTTGGTGTTGCACCATTTTAGAGTGAAAAATGATGCAAAAAATAGAGTGATTGTTGGAGATGCCCTTAGCATGCTTGTATTACCCTCATCTCACACCGTCTTTATTTTCCCCCTTTTGGAATTATTAAAAAGAACAGGTAAGAAGAGCACAAGCAGGTAATAAGCATAAAGAAGTCCAACACAACTAGCTCATGCCACATATGTGCACGCAACATGAGAGAAAAGAGAAGCTAGAGGAACACATTATTGTACAAGTAATGAAAAGGAAGTTGTTTCATTAATGTTTATATTGGACTGAGCAATTCAGGAGCAGTAATGGTTAAGTTCAACATGCCATCACAAAGAAAAAAAAGGCAAACAAAAGTAAAACAGCAACCACATGATGTTAGTGCAAAAATAGTTGGACACAAAGAGGACTCTAGGGGACACTAAAGGAAGGAGGCTTGGAGGAGGAGACAACAATGGTTTTGAGAACTAGGTCCAGTCGAGCATTTGCAGACAATTGTTCTTCAAGTAATTGAGTCCGAAGTCTCTCATTTTCCTGTGTCAATCGTGTAACCTCCTCATCTACAGAATCAGGTCCTTTAGCTGTTTGACTAAGCTGAGTTTCCAGAATGCCATTTCGAGCCCTTAGCCTTCTTATTTCCTCATATGCTACATTTTGAGCGTTAATCAGCTGAGAAATGGATGAGATGCTTCCACCAAATCTTTCTATACACTCACATTTTTCTAGAGTGGTCTTGGAGAAGGACTTCTTGCGTGTGCCCACTCTGGGATTTCCCAAGGGGACCTTATAGAATCTGAACACCTGAGTGAGGAGAAAGCCATAAGGTAACCCATGATTTCCACCCTTAAAATTAGCCACCTTCTGCATATGGTCTATCATGATTGCAGGCAGATTGATTGGGCTAACTCATCAAGTGTTTCCATTAGGACCATATCTGATTTTGTAGCAATGGATCGCCTCTCAGAGCGGGGTAAGAGCACTTTGTTGACCAGTTCAAAGAGAAGCTGGTACTTTGGAAGCAATACCTTCTTATGCACTTGTTACCCCTGTTGAATAGCTTGGTCTTTCATGATCGCTCTCTAAACGTTTATTCCACAAATACCCTTAACTGAGGACATACCTTCACAAAAAAATTTGAGAACCTTTCCCAAGGTTGAAGCATTAAGTATAATGTCTACCCCATTTACAAGCGTACAGATATGATCCCCCTCAACAGTAAAAAGAGATGCGTAGAAGGTTTGTACTGCATCCTCATACACTAGAGGCATGCATCCTTCAAATAGGTGTTTCCATTGTTGAAATTCCACAATCTCCAGAATTTGTCTCATGCCTACCATCTCGGAAATTACTGGATCAAATGTACGTCCCCACAACACCTTCTGAGTTCTTAATCTCTCTGCCACAGACCACCATTACATGTCATGGACCTTATTGAACCAGGTTCCTTAATAGTTCCCTTCTTTTGTTTGCTAGATCCTTCTGTAGACTTTCCTTTCCAAATTGCCATCCCCACCATATTATCCTCAGGCACGACTAGCTCAGGTGAACTCCTTTTAGACTTGCTACTATACTTCACAGATAACCTTTCTATTTCTCGACAGTTTCATCAATGGCCCCCTTTTATAGATTGTTGAGTTGCTATAGATTATTGCACTGAGGAACCAGGTTCCTTTGAGGAATCTTTCTCTACTTGATTTACTGACCTACTCTTGATGAAATCTTTTGGATTCATTTTCCCCTTTTTCCTTGTCTTGACACTCCTCTTACTTTTTTGAAATGAGGACTCAAAGCTCTCTTGTTGTAATGGCCTGATAGTGAGTGATTTGGAGGAAGACTCTAAGAGCTTGGGGTGAATAGGAGGTATAGGAGTGAGCTTGCATGGAAGAGAAATGGGTTCATCAGAAGGATTTTCTGGGAATATCTCATGAGCCAAGGACTCGAGGAGTTTTGTGGTTCTTGCATTTCCTAAAAGTGGTAGACTGAGACGACTGTTTGATCGCCATTAGATGAGCACTTGGCAGATGAGTAGATAAAGAAAGATAAAGATGAAGAGAAAATCCTAACTATACAACGGCGATGAAGGTTCATGACTTGTCGTGTGAGGGAAAAGAACTTTTATTGGAAGAGGGGCTAATGATGAGTGGAGAAAGAAACAGGTTCTGAATAGTCCTGAAAATGGCGGTAGGTTTGTGGGAAAATGTTACCGTGCAGAGAGGACAAAAGGATTTGAAAGACAAGACATGACATACAGACGTTGAAAAGTCAGATGATATGGCATTTGAATTAATTTTGTTAAACACACATTTTTGTTTCTTTTTTGAGAGGGCATATAGAATAAGCACATTACTACCAACCTGAGATACAGTTTTTGATGTAATCCACATGATCATTGGCGGAATCGACGTCCCTCAACGAACTATATTCAAGCGAAATAAAGTATATATCAATTACCAGAGAAAAACGAACTAGGAGCCATGTGCCCGAGGACATCTTATCATTCTATGACGAGGAAGCAGAAGGCATATCTCAACCTCACAACGACGCCCTGGTAATATCTATCCTTTTGAATAAAATTCAAGTTAAACATTGTTAGTTTATATGAGTCCACCAAACTATAAAGTACCTGATCCTCTATGAGATAATACGTACAATGCAATAAAGACTGAATGTAAAGAAGGCCAAAGATTTTCTACATGGAAAAATCCCACACAAGGGGATAAAAAAACCACGACCTACACCTGTAGGCTTTAAACTCAACTATCTTGTAATCTAGCTATTACAAGACACTTTGCAAACACCCTATTGCAAATACTTCAAACTAACTTATAATGCACCACCACAAGCCACTCTATAACTCTCTTAGTTACAAAAGATTTAACTTATGACTATCCCTAGTCACAACATAAACTCAGAAGTTTACGAATTTGATTTGTTCCTAACACAACGCTTCTAAGAAAGCAAACTAGGAATTACAATGACGAACAAATAACAATATTACAACTCAACTATGGATGTACATACAAACATTTAGAAACTGATCCATAGTGGAGTTGTCTTCTTTTTCTTGACACATCAGTGACTTCAATGCCGGATAAAAACTTTTTCTTCTTGAGAGAACGCACAAGTGATGGTGTGTCTTGTACCAGGTTGTTTTATCATAAAAGATAGCACAATGAATAGTGATGTCAACTCTTGGTGTACGCTTCTTCCTAATGAGTAGTGACTGTTGTACTGTATGCACAACCACTTCTGGGCAGTTGCGTTCCAGCTGAATAGTAGACTTTGTACTTCTGTCAGGATACGTCATAGGACCAGGTCCTAGTTGTGTTCCTCTTTTGTGACAATTGTCTGATGGTCACTTTCTTCTGCTACGTTCCAACATGTACTTGACTTGTACTTTTCTCAGAGAACCCAAAGGGAGCAGGTCCCTATTGTGTTCCTCGTTATATTGATTTCGTATAGTCACTGATCTGCTATGTATATCCTGTGGGCCAGGTTCTTCATGACAAGTTTGTTAGATCATCAAAATATAATACGCATAAGACTAAGACATTGAAAACCCATCAAACATATTTTAGTGGATCCAGGTAGCTCAGCAAACATAATCAAATCGAGGGTCGTGGAACAACTCGGCCTACAAAATCAGATCATACCGGCACCCCGGATCCTAAATGGCTTTAACATGGAAAACGAAACAACAAAGGGAGAAATCATCTTGCAGTAAACATAGCTAGGACCATGCAAAATACAAAGTTCCATGTCATCGAAGGTGACATGAGGTATAACGCACTCCTCGGGAGACCGTGGATACATAATATGAGAGTAGTGCCCTCAGCTTTTTACCAGATAAGGAAGTTCCCGATAGAGGAGGGAGTAAAAACAGTCTACGGGGAGCAGCATACCACAAAAAGAGATGTTTGCAATCGAGGAAGTGCCCCTGAACTCGGAGAAATCAAGCACCGAAGATAAGCAGGTGGCTAAATATCAATCGCAACCCCTTATCTCGGCGGAGTTGGAACATTAGGTAATCGAAGACGAAGAGGACTTCCTTACTCCTCGAACTTTTATCATTCCTGAAGTATCCGACGCAACCAAGTTATCTATCAAGGAACTAGAGCAGGTCATACTCATTGAATATCTGCCCGAGAGAAAGGTATACTTGGGAACGGGATTAACCATTGAACTCAAGAAAAAACTCATTCAATTTCTTATTAATAATATGGATTTCTTTTCTTGGTCCCATTTAGATTTGACAGGGATTCAACCAAATATCACCACACATCGACTAAGCACCGATCCCAGGTTCAAACTGGTGAAGCAAAAAAGGAGACATCAGTCCGAGGTAAAACATGCCTTCATAAAAGACGAGGTAACTAAACTACTTAAAATAGGATCCATTCGGGAGGTAAAACACCCCGAGTGGTTAGCTAACGTAGTGGTAGTACCTGAAAAATGAAACAATCTTAGGATGTGTGTAGACTATAAGGATTTGAATAAAGCATGTCCGAAAGATTCTTTCCCGCCGTCGAACATCGACCGAATGATCGATGCCACGGCTGGCCACGAGACCTTAACTTTTCTCGATGCCTACTTTGGGTATAGTCAAATCCAGATGAACCTGGAAGACCAGGGAAAGACTTCATTCATTACTAAATTTGGAACTTATTGTTATAATGTCATGCCCTTCGGGCTTAAAAATGCAGGAGCAACGTACCAACGCTTAGTTAACAAAATGTTCGAAGAAAAGATAGGTAAAACAATAGAAGTTGACATGTTGGTTAAGTCCCTGCGCGTAGAGGACCATTTAGCTCATTTACAGGAAACATTCAAAATCTTGAGAATGTACAACATGAAGCTTAACCTGGAGAAATGTGCCTCCGGAGTCGGTTCGGGCAAATTCCTTTGCTTCATGGTGTCAAATGAGGTATCAAGATTAACCCCGATAAAATCAAGGCCATTGAAGATATCGAGGTCGTGGATAGTGTAAAAGCCATGGAAAGTTTGACAGGTGAGATAGCTATTTTGGGCCAATTCATTTCGAGGTCATCAGATCGAAGTCACCGTTTCTTCTCCTTGCTCAAAAAGAAGAAGGATTTTGCATGGACCTTGGAATGCCAATAGTCCATAGAAGAGTTAAAGCGATATCTGTCGAACCCGCCTCTGCTCCACACCCCCAAGATAGATGAAAGGATTTATCTCTACTTGGCAGATCAGAGATAGCGGTAAGTGGGGTACTAGTTCGAGAAAAGAAAGGTACGTAATTTCTTGTCTATTACACGAGTCCTACTCTAGGAGATGTTGAAACTAGTTACCCCCACATGGAAAAATTAGCACTTACATTGATAAGCGTATCTCAAAAGTTAAAACCATATTTTCAATGTCATCCTATATGTGTATTAACCACTTACCCTCTTCGAAATGTTTTGCATAAGCCCGAACTATCGGGCCGATTGGCTAGATGGGTTGTCGAGCTTAGCAGGTACGATATGGAATATCAACCCCAAACTGCCATCAAGTCTCAAATCCTAGCTGACTTCGTGGCTAATTTCACGTTGACCCTCGTACCCGAAGTAGAGAAAGAACTCCTGTTAAGCTCTGGTACAACATTGGGGTATGGACCCTTTTCACAGATGATGCCTCGAATGTGAGAGGATCCGGGCTTGTCATTGTCTTCAAGCCACCTATTGGTGATATCATTAGGCAGTCTATTAAAGCTCCAAGATTAACTAACAATGAGGCCGAGTATGAGGCTATTATTCAAGTCTTGAGCTAGCTAAAAGCTTGTGAGCAGAAGTCATCGAGGCCAAATGCGATTCTCTATTGGTTGTAAACCAAGTAAACAAAAGTTTTGAGGTCCGAGAGGATAAGATGCAATAGTACTTGGATAAGCTACATGTAACTCTGCACCGCTTCAGGGGGTGGACTCTGGATCAAGAGCCTTGAGAGCGAAATAGTAAGGTCGATGCGCTTGCCAATCTGGGATCTTCGGTCGAAGAAGATGACATCGTCCCGTGGGCTGTTGTCCAATTATCAAAGTCTGTGGTAGAAGAGGGTCATGCTGAGATAAATTCAACAAGCCTGACATGGGACTGGAGGAATAAGTATATTGACTATTTGAAAAACGGGAAACTCCTATCGGGCCACAAAGAATCTAAAGCCTTACGAGCCAAAGCTGCTAGGTTTGCATTAGATGAGGATAGAACATTGTATAAGAGAACATTCGATGGGCCATTGGCGGTATGTTTGGGGCCCAAGGACACTGATTATTTTCTTCAAGAAGTTCACGAAGGCACTTGTGGGAATCATTCCGATGCCGAATCCTTGGTTCGCAAAGTTATCAGTATCACACCTCTTTTTTACGGCTTACACCCTGCGAAGGGTATAATAAAAAGAGTTTTTCCAATTAAAGGACAATTGAAACGGGATTTTTTTTATTAAGAGATTCAGAGTCGCCACTTGGAAGATTTATGGTGTCCCAAGTCACCGGTTTGAATCCCGAATCAAGGAAAGGGGTTGACTCTGTATTACAGTCGCGAACCAGAAATCCTAGGTAAGGAATTCTGTTAATCCAGGAGAAGGTGTTAGGCACTCCCGAATTCCATGGTTCTAGCACGGTCGCTCAACTGTTGTATTTTGGTTTTATTTGATTTATTACATGCTAACTTATGTGCTTTGATTTATAAACTCCTTAATTATTATTTATTTGAAAAGAATTGCGATATCGTGAAAGTGCGTCTCCGACCACGTCGCCATCAAGGCACCTGTTTTCGATAACGTACTTCGACTTTGTCGAGATTTGGATTTGGGTTGCAATCAATGCACACCCAAGTTTAGGAAGGTAAAATTATTAAGGAACACGCCTAAAGCAACTAACGCGTTTCTAACTTTGCGAGGGCCATGGAATTTGCTAAATGGCACGCCTCGAGTTCTAAAGATTAAGATTAATTAAAGGTTATGAGTTATAGATTACCTTTACTAAGTTTCAAGCGCATTCTCTCTTAAGCTCTTAATTTCATATCTTTGACCAAGCCTACTTCCTAAAGGATGTGAACAAGTTTCAACACCAACGGGCTTTGATTTTTCTCCAGCCCCTGACTTAACAGTCATTCACGTGATTATGGAATATGTTTACAAAACAAATATTTCAAATAAGTATCTAAAGCACTTGAGATAAGAAAACATACCAAATGAAATAAACAA
>MU765918.1:40623-60958 GCA_026770625.1 Nicotiana glauca | reverse complement strand
CCCCCTTAAGAGGTTCTCTTTCTTAGTATTTATAGCCTCAAGCTCTTCTTGCTGGTCACGAATGGGCCCATTGTTTGGTTATGGAGATGTCCCCTCATTTGTTTTAGGGACAACTGTCATAAGTCGGAGGTTAGCGGTGTTGACTATTTACTACAGATTGGTCGTGATGGGGTTGATCCCCTGGTCACCGAATGATCGAATATTTACCAATACATGGCTGACTTACTATCACTCAATACAGTGATAGGAACCAGAATGGTGATACCCAAATCCTTGAAAAGACTAAGCAACCAAGTGACCTCTACGACTGTTGAACCCATACTTCTATATTCTGCTTCAACAAATCTCCTAGAAATAGTTTTTTTTAATTTCCAAGAGATAAGTGAAACACCAAACATAATGACATATCTAGTCACAGATTTACGAATACTGGGGTAGGCTTCCCAATCAGAGTCACACCAGCAGCTAAGTTCAGTGACAGAACAAGAAAATGCAGAGAGATTCGCCTTGAAAAGGTTAGAAATAAAGTGAATTTGGAGTTGAGAAACTCACTAAAAGAGAGAATAGACTCACTTCGGAGCTGTGATGGAAAAAGAGAATTGCGTATGAATTGAAGCAGGGACTCAAACGTATGAAACGCTGAGTTTTGAGCATCACAGAGATAAAAAAAAAGATAGTTTTTGCTATGTGTACACGTGTTTGCTGGCAAAAAAATTATAGTATATGTGTCAATAGGCAAAAAGTCAAAGAATCCAAGATCCAATAAAATAGGCCCAAGTTTATTTGACAATTCAAAAAACTTTTTGTACAATTTATAGATGCGATGTTCGTACACCTCTTAATCATTTATATATATTAGAAATTCTAAGGAATATGGTCCTTTGAGGACACTCAAACGGATACAAAAAATACCCAGGAAGATGTATGTGGTAAAAATATACTTTTTAATGCAGAGAAGACATGTTAGGGGCGAGAAGAATGAAAATAAGTAAGATAATAACAAAAAAATTATGAATAGAAAGTACCACAAGACCATCAGAAAGTTTCAAGTTAATTATATGGTCGATATACAAGTCTGAGTCCTGGTGATGGTAACATAGATGAGCTTCACTATAAGCCTCTGATAAAGCCTAGCATCAGGTAGTATTGGATCTCTCTCAGCACCTGTTACTTTGTCATGCTCTACAGTTGTGAGTTTTAGGTTTGATTCTATAGGAGTAATAGCATGCTTAGCTCCACTAAGTCCCAATCTAGAGACCAGCTCAAGGACATATTTCCTTTGGTTTAAGATAACTCCATACTTAGACCTCAGTACGTCAATGCCTAAGAGATATTTGAGCTCACCCAATTACTTGAGATTGAACTTCTAATGCAAAACTTATTTTTCTTTAGTTATTAAGTCTTCACTACAACCTTTTATTAGCAAGTCGTCCACATACACCAAAGTTACCACAATATCAGCCTGTTTTCTTAGAGCGAACAAAGAGTAGTCATGACTACTTTGAGAAAAATATGCTGCTAGTAAAGCATCTTTCAACTCGATGTTCCATTGCCTAGAAGCTTGCTTAAGTCCATACAGTGACTTAAGCAATCTGCAGACCTTCTTCCCCCCCCCCCCCCCCCCCCCCGATTCCTAAAGCCTTCTTGCAACTCCATGTATACCTCCTCACATAAATCACCTTATATAAAGGCATTATAAACATCCATTTGATAATAAGTCCAGCCTTTTGAGACTGCCAAGGCAATTACTGATCTCACTGTTACCATCTTGGAAACAGGGAAAAATGTATCATGATAATTAAGGCCTTCTTGTTGGCTATAGTCTTTTGCAACAAGTCCGGCCTTAAACCTCTCAGCTTCACCATTAGCTTGATATTTAATCTTGTACACCCATTTAGAACCTATAATGTCATGCATTAAATCACTTCCCATGTCTTGTTGTCTTTTAAGGCATGAACCTCCTGCTGCATAGCTTTAATATACCTCTCATTGTTGGCTGCTTGTTTGAAGGTCTATGGCTCCACCAAAGTAGAAAACTTCGCTAGATAGCTATGATAAGTTGGAACACTGTATTCATATGTCAAATAATTAGCCAAGGGATATTTTCTAGATGCCTTATTTGGAGCTACATAATCCTTCTTCCAAATAGGCTCATTGGATTCCTTGCACTTTTTCTGAGAGGTGCATTTGAGGTTGGAACAGTGGTTGCTTGAGATTGTTGATCCTGCAACAACTTTGTAAGGACAATATGTTGATCATGCAATGACTCTTCAAGGAGTGTATCCTCACCCTGGGAAGTTGTATCCTATATATTCTCTTCTTGACTGTCAGTAGCCAATGTAGGATCTTCTACGAGATCATTGTTAGCCGTGTCTCTATTAACGCAAATTGGATCCAACTGTACGTCTTGGGAACCCTGAATGCTCAGGTTAGGAACTATTGGGTATTCAACTAAGGTAGAAGCAAAATGAAACTCTGGTTCCCTGAATAATACATCCCTACAAACAAAGACCTGCTTAAAGGCCAACTCCATCAGCGCATAGACTTTTTGCCTCTCAGAGTACCCCATAAGTACTACAGCTTTTGCTCTTGCAGCAAATTTGTTACGTACCCTTGGGCACCGCAGTAGCATAGCATAACCACCTATCACTCTTCGGTATCCTAATAGTGGAGGTTTGCAATACAACATTTCATATGGACTTTTAACTCTGATGGCCGAAGATGGTATTCAACTAGTCAGGTACACTGTTGCAGAAATGCAAATGCCCTAATATTTAATTGGCATTTGGGACGGAGATCTTGTTGCTCTTTCCACATCTGGTATGTGTTTGTGCTTCATCTCTACAATAACATTTTGTTATGGAGTGTGAGTGCAGCTACTTTGAAGTATTATTCCAAGGTTTTGCAAAAAATCATTACACTGGGAGTTAAAAAGCTCCGTGGCATTATCAGACCTCAAGATCTTTACCATTATTCCAAATTGGTTATTTGCCATCTACAACAAGTTCTTAATGGCAACTATTGCTTCTAATTTAAGTTGCAGTAAGTATACCCATGTGTATCTGCTAAAATCACCCACAACGATTAAGAATTAGTATTTTTTTTTTAATCAAATATAGCAACTTTGTAAGGTCCCATAAGCCCATATGATCAGGAGACAAAGGAAATTCAGCTCTAGAATCACTAGTGGGAAATATTAATCTTAACTGCTTAGCCAGTGGATACACAGAACATTTATTCAACAGTTCATTATTTACAACTCTTCCTAACCCCATAGTCTTCATTGAACCAGCTAAAAGGTGGATAATTCTTATGTGCCAAAGCTTGCAATCTTTCTCAGTTGTAGGTATTGCTAAGCCATGTATCTTCTCCTTATTGATGTTTCTTGCTTCTTTGTATATTTACAATCCAGCATCTTCTCTATCAATCCTCTTCATCTCTTCCAGTGTAGAGGTCTTGAAACAAGAGAAAATCAGGGGAAAAAATAGTTACCTAGTTAACTTGGAGACCAATAAGAGATTGAACTTCAAGTCAAGAACATAAAGCACATTGTCCACTACTTTCCCTCCAAACAGAAGTGCTTGACTAATGCAGGGAATTCAAACTCTATCCCCTGTAGGTAGATGAACTTTGTCCTTAGATGAATTCTTGGTCTTAGGATCATCATTTAATAATTTTTCAGTAGATGCTTGAAAAGTGAAGATTTTGACTGCTTATTAGCACCTTTTTACTTTTGTTTTAGTTCGAAAGTATTGAAATATGTTCCCGAAACTAATGAAATTGTGCAAATTGAAGGAATGCTGGAAGTTTGGTTTCCTATGATGAAATTCGAGTCAAAAAGTGTGTTCTGAAGCACAAGTCAATAAAGGACGTAGAAGCAAAGATGTGCGGTCTGCAAAAGGAATTTAGCGGCCGCAGAAGAAACTGCGGACCACAGAATTCCATATGTGGCCGCAACCCAAGCTAAAGAGCCCAATATAGTTTGATAGATGTGCAAACCACACATGAATTGTGAGGTCGCAAAACAAGGTACGCACTGACAAGTATTTTCAAGTTCAAAGAATGTGCAAAAGACCAAGCCCTAACGCCTTGCAAAAGTGCGGATCACACAAGAACTGTGCGGCTGCAGAAGTTTCTTTGCAGCCGCAGTCTAGAAGTATGCGGCTGCAGAATCCTCCTTCCTACCAACTAAAGAAATTTGCGGACTGCGCATGGAATTGAGCGGCCACAGAACCTCCCAAGGGGCTTTTTTGTTAGTGTTTTTTGGCCCAGTATAAATAGATGAGTTTCACAAATTTAGGTTGAGTTTGAACGTTCAAAGCTGTTGTAGCCTCTTTTTTTTTTTTTTTTACCATTTTAGGATGTTTTTGATTATTTGAGTGTTTAAACATTAGATTTTACCATTTTTATATTTAATTATGAGTTTAATTAGCTTTTCTTCTTTATTTTCTTCAATTTCCATTATGAGTACCAAGATTTTTACTAGAGTTGTGACCCAACCCTAGTGTGTAAACCTTATAGATATTTAATTTAATGCTTGTTTATGATTGTAAGTTGATTATTTAGCTTAGTTCATGCTTCAATTTTAGAGTTAATGGTTGTAAAGTTCATGCCTATTTGACTTAGTCTCTACTTGAGAAAGAGGGACCTAGTCTAAGATAACTCGGCTAACAAGAAATTAGGTTAATTGGGAGATTGATTAGCTTAATTCATTCAAACTAGAGATAGTAAGAACTCGACTTGAGCTCATATCAACAATTTTGTTTGATACCCATTTGAACTTGAGAAAGCCAAATTGGGCAAAATCACTCTCTGAATAAGAGGTATTGAGTGAGTAATATAGAGATGAGAGTTGTAATGTACCCCAATCAACAAAGCAAGTATTAACATCTTTATCCCATTAGGAGAACACCTAAGTTATGGTTACATCCCTAGGCTTTTAAAATATTTGAAAAAATACCCAAAACATTCATCTCTAGTCTATTTTTCTTAGCTTGCAATCATAGTAGAAGTAGAAATCAAAACTCTGTTATGGAAGTGCAATTTTAGGTAGTCCATTCACTTGCTTAAATATATACTCCTAACACCCCTCATAACTCTCTGTGGATTTGACCCCGGCTCATATTTGAGGAATTTATATTGCATACGACCGTATCATATCTCTTATTGAGGTGTGTTGTGGGCATCATCAATTTTTGGCGTTGTTGCCGAGTAGTTAAAATAGTGCTAGCTATATATTTGGGTTTGTTTTTGGAGTATCTTCTTTTCCTTCTGTGTTAATAACTTATGTGAAACAATTATAGGTAAAATCATGACAGCGAATAATGAACTCGAAAATATGCCTTTAGGGGATGTGGGCGTCGAGGATGAGCAAGTTGAGGAGGTTCCTCTTGAATGTCAAGCCAATAGAAGAGGCTGAGTGCCTCATGACAATGTCCCTGATCCACCCCCACCTCCACCACGAGCGGCTCCACACCGGGTGTTACCCAATGAACGATATGCTAGTGCAATAGTCCCTTTTCGTATTAGGGCGGGCAACTTCCAAATCACCATCGTGATGCTCACTTTGCTTCAGCAACAGGGTTTCTTCAATGGTTCTCCAACTCAATACGCGTTAAAAATATTTGAAGGGGTTTGTGGATACTTGTTGGGGGAGAAAACAAACAAATGTCTCCGAGGATGTACTGAGGCTAAGGCTTTTTCCTTTCTCTCTATGGGGGAAAGCTTTATATTGGTTGGAACGATTACCGAACCATTCCATTTATAATTGGGATGAGTTGGTAAGAAAATTTATTGCTAAGTTCTCTTCCAGGCATATGGCTACACTTTGAGATGAGATTTTAGCAGTTAAGCAAGATCCAAATGAACCAATACATGAGATATGGGAGCGCTATAGAACATTGGTTAAGGAATGTCCCAACAATGATATGACAGGAAACATGATTCAACAAACCTTCTATCACGAGATTAATATAGCCAACCAATGTGTAGTGAATCAACTTGCCGGTGGAAACTTTATAATTACGCCTTATGTGGAGGCGTGTGAGATTTTGGATGAAATGGCGGAAACATCATCGGTATGGAAATCCCGGGCCAATATTCCACAAGATGATCCGAATATGATCCACCTTCACAAAGAATTAAATGACCATGGGTAATCCATTGTTGAATTGACTACTAGCATGAATCACCTAAAAAAGGCTCAACTTCATCAAGTACAAAATCCTAAGCAATTCAATGCCATGGAAAGGGCGAACATGATGGTGAACAAGAAAGACCAAAGGTCCACAAGTGCAAAATCGAGTGGAGAATTATGTGCAAGAAGATAGTGGTCTTGAGCAAGATGATTCTTATAATGAACAAGAAGAGGAAGTGCAATATGTGAAAAATTTTCAAGGGCAAAGAAACAAATTCCAAGGCCCAAATCAACAACAATGGCGACCTCAAAACAATCAAGGCAATCAGAATTTCAATAATTAAGGAAATTGGAGTGGTAGAAACAATCAAGGGAATTGGCATAACAACAAAAATCAAGAAAATTGGAGTGGAAATAATCAAGAAATTGGGGGAGTAACAATCAAGGTGGATGGAACAACAATCAAGGCAAGCGGAGGTCATATTTTCAAAGGCCACGATGTATCAACAACCGAGCAGCCCCCTCCTTATCCTTCCTATGGTCCAAGTTCGTTAAACAATGAGATGGAGTGTATTGAAAATATGTTCAAGCAAATGATGGAAAAGAATGACGATTCGGATGCCCAACTTGCCTCACACAATACATCAACCCGCAACTTAGAAGTTCAAATGGGGGAAAATCTCTCAAGCTTTAAATTCTCGTCCTAAAGGGGCACTACCAAGTGACACGGTAGTAAACCCAAAGGATGGAAACAACATGGGGCATGCCATGGTTTTTAATACAAGAAATGGAAGAGGTGGGAATGCATTTACCTCAAGTCAAAGGCAAATTGTGGATGATGAGCAAATGGTGTAAGAAGAAGAGATACCAAACAATATGGTGCAATATAATGATGAAGTTAGGATTGATATTGATGATAGTGTGGAAGAGACACAAGAGGATGTGAACCCGTCTAGGGATCTCATTATTGACATACCGGAGCCGATAGTGCAAAAGACTAAGGCATTATTGCCTAATCCTCCACCTCCATACCCTCAAAGACTTGCCAAGCAAAATGGTGAAAACCAATTCAAGAAGTTCATTCAAATGATGAAGAGTCTCTCAATCAATGTGCCATTAGTTGAAGCTTTGGAGCAAATTCCCGGTTATGCAAAG
The DNA here is from genome assembly GCA_026770625.1 of Nicotiana glauca. Lineage (NCBI taxonomy): Eukaryota > Viridiplantae > Streptophyta > Magnoliopsida > Solanales > Solanaceae > Nicotiana > Nicotiana glauca. The sequence continues at coordinate 53,667 of MU765918.1, read as the reverse complement.
TTTATGAAGGATCTCGTGATAAAGAAGCGGTCAATGAATTTTGAAACCATCAAAGTCACTCATCAAGTTAGTACAATTGTGCATTCAATGGCTCCTAAGTTGGAGGATCCCGGTGCTTTCAAGATTTCTTGTACAATTGGAAGTGTCGAGTTTGCTAAAGCCCTTTGTGATCTTGGGGAAAGTATCAATTTGATACCATATTCGATTTCAAAACTGAGAATTGGGAAACCAAGACCAACATCTATAAGATTGCAAATGGCCGATCGTACTATGAAGAGGCCCTTGGGAGTGATTGAAGATGTTTTGGTTCGTGTTGATAAATTCATTCTTCCGGAGGATTTTGTTATTCTAGATTGTGAAGTTGATTATGAGGTGCCGATTATTCTTAGGAGACCTTTCCTTGCTGCGGGAAAGGATTTTTGTGATGTTGAAGCCAGAGAACTTACCTTCCGGGTTGATAATGAAAAAGTGGTATTCCTTATGTGTAAGTTCATGCGGCAACCAAATAGCAATGAGGTGTGTTCTTTTATGGACTTGGTGACTGATGTTATTGTTGATGAAACAAGTGCTACAATCAATGTTAGTGATATTTTAGATGTTGTCTTGCTCAACTTTGATGATGACGAGATGGATGGCTTTATGGAATGTGTAAACTCTTTACAAAGAATGGGGTCGTACAACTATGCACCCCGAAAATTATCCTTGGATCTTGAAAATAGGACAACTCTTCCTACAAAAGCCTTCTATTGAAGAGCCTCCTACCTTGGATTTGAAGCCATTGCCTCCACATCTTCGGTATGAATTTCTTGTTCCTTATTTTACTTTACCGGTTATTCTTTCATCTTATTTGACTAACCTGCAGGTAGATTCCACTTATGTGGTGCTACAAAAGAGAAATAAGGCTATTGGGTGGACCTTGGCGCATATTCGTGGGATAAGACCCGCATTTTGCATGCATAAGATTAACTTAGAGGATGGCTCAAAACCATCTATTGAACATCAAAGGAGACTCAATGAGGCTATGCAAGAAGTTATCAAAAAGGAGATTATCAAGTGGTTGGATGCCGGAATTGTCTACCCCATCTCTGATAGTTTGTGGACTTCTCCGATTCAATGTGTCCCGAAGAAGGGGGCATGACGATAGTCACCAGTGACAAGAATGAGTTGATTCCTACAAGAACGGTGACCGGTTGGAGAGTGTGTGTGGGCTATCACAATCTCAAAAAAGTCACAAGAAATGATCACTTTCCACTTCCTTTCTTAGATCAAATGCTCGATAGATTGGCCGGTCGTACTTTCTATTGCTTTCTTGTGGATATTTGGGCTACAACCAAATTCTTATTACTCCGAAAGATCAAGAGAAAACAATATTTACTTGTCCCTAAGGGTGTCAATGAATATTTGAAAACCAACTAAATTGACCTAACCGTATCACACAGAACCGTTTTTAGGTTTCTTTTAAAAAAAATCGCAGGTTTATATATAAATCTATAACCATACCGATAATTAGGATAGATTTTTTATTTTATAAAAATAAATCGAAAAAATATCGACCCATAACGAATAAATTTTATACGTGAAAAATATATTTATATAGTAAGTTTAAAAACAATAAAGCATTAAATTTTTCTTTGGGCCTTGGAATTATGAAAACTGTTACAACCCAACAAGTAATTAAATTCAAAATACTAATTCTTAAAATTACTTATTATGCTACTTCTACTTAAACTAAGTTATTTCAAGTATCTGTATTAGCAAGATACAAAGTATTCTAGCGATTATGATTAGCAAACTACAATGTATCGAATATGTTTCCTTTCATATAATTTAAATTTATTTTTTTGAATATTTAATCTTTTATAGTTTTATTCTTGAGTTCAGCATGGTAAAATATCATTCCACTTATATGATTTATATATTTTTTTTGCTTTTACTTGGTTTCTTTTACGTTGATGTGAAATACTTGATTCATACATTTTGGTAGATAAATACAGGACAATTTTGGAAATGATGATAACAATTTTGGCTCTCTTCTGCAACCAACGCATCTCCTGTTCAACTATAATTACTCAGTCATTTGTCCCATTCTCATCAAGGGCCAATTTTGCAAATTGTTTTGGGCACTTTGAAAGCTAATGAACATATATTTTACTGTACAAAAAAGAGTTTTTGGTCGACCTATTACCAATTAACTTTCTGACTTCATATGAAGATGGAAACTAAAACATTTTATCTATCAGTGGAGAAAGAATTGCGAACATAATAATTGTTTGTCGATCATATTTTCAGAACAAAATAGTTTCGAGAAAAAATGAGCACGATTGAAAGTGCTTTCTTATCTCAAGTATTTTGCTTTGATGGATCAGTACTCTAGCCATCTTTTTTTTTTTTTTAATCCATCACCTTTTAAACAATAAAAATGTCTAGAGTTTTTTGCTAAGTCATATAAGAGAACAAATGTTATTGCCTTCTACATCTACTGATGAATTTTACATGACATTTAGAAAAATACCGAAAATTAATCGAACCGAATCGAACCGAACCGTACCGATACCGAAAAAACCAACATGATCGGGATGGTTTCGAAAAGTTTAATTTTCGTTATACATAATAGAATAACCAAAAAAACTAGTATGGTGAAAATTTTATAAATTAACCGGCCGACCGGAACCGTTGACACCCCTACTTGTCCTTATGGTACTTTTGCTTTCAAGCGGATGCCATTGGGTTGTGCAATGCACCAATAATTTTTTAAAGGTGTATGATGGCTATTTTCACGAACATAGTGGAGGACTACCTAGAAGTTTTCACGGATGATTTCTCGGTGGTTGGAAATTTTTTTGATGATTGTCTTGCAAATTTGGATAAAATGTTGACAAGAGGTGAAGAAACAAATTTGGCACTCAATTGGGAGAAATGTCATTTCATGGTTGAGGATGACATTGTCCTTGGCTACAAAATCTCGAAGAATGTAATTGAAGTTGACAAGACAAAAATTAAGGTGATTTCTAAAATTCCACCTCCAACTTCGATGAAGGGTGTGTATAGTTTCTTAGGCCACGTGGGATTTTATCCGGTGTTTCATCAAAGATTTCTCTAAGGTGGTAAATCTGTTGTGCAAGCTTCTTGAGAAGGATGCTAAGTTTAACTTCAATGATGATTTCATGAGAGCATTTGAATTGTTAAAGTTCAAGTTGACAACTACTCCCATCATCACCGCTCCAAATTGGAGTTTACCTTTTGAACTCATGTGTGATGTAAGTGACGTAGCGATTGGGGAGGTTTTAGGGCAACGCATCAATAAAAATTTTTATCCGGTCTACTATGCTAGTAAGACCATGAATAGTTTCCAAGTCAACTATACCATTACGGAGAAAGAGCTCTTTGCCATTGTGTGTTTGCAATTGAGAAGTTCAAGACATTGTCCACATGGATCATGCGATGCTTTGCTATCTTATGATCAAGAAGGACTCCAAATATTAGTTGATGAAATGGGTGATCTTGTTGCTAGAGTTTGATATTGACATCCAATATAGAAAAGGTAGTGAAAATCAAGTAGCGAACCACTTGTCTCTTTTGGAGGAGGAAGCGAGGTCACATGATGGCCTTGAAATTAATGACTCCTTCCCCGATGAGTACCTCTTGGCTATTTCAATGAAAGAGGTACCATGGTTCGCGGATCTAGCAAATTTTCTTGTGTGTGGAATCATTTCGGATGAGTTCTATTCAATACAAAGGAAGAAGCTCAAACGGGATTGTCAAGATTACTATTGGGATGAACCGTACCTCTTCCAACTTTGTACGGGAGGGGTGATAAAAAGATGTGTACCAGAAGAAGAGCAAGGTGAAATTCTTGGGGCTTGTCATTCTTCTCCATATGGTGATCATCAAGGTGGAGCGAGAACAACAACCAAAATGCTTAGTTGTGGTTTCTATTGGCCCACTCTTTACAAGGATGCAAGTGAGTTAGTAAAAAAATGTGATGAACGTCAACGGGCCAGTGGAATCTCAAAAGAAAAATGAAATGCCTCTCACTACCATTTTGGAGATTGATATTTTTGATGTGTGAGGTATTGACTTCATGGGTCCTTTTGTGAGTTCTTGTGCAAACAACTACATCTTGGTCGCAATGGATTATGTGTCCAAAAGGGTTGAGGCCGTTGCTCTACCCAACAATGAGGCAAAAAGTGTAGTGGCATTCTTGAAGAAGAATATTTTTACAAGGTTTGGTACTCTACGAGCTATTATAAGTGATGGGGGATCACATTTTTGAAATAAAGTTTTCGACATTCTACTTGAAAAGTATGGTGTTACTCATAAAGCCATCGACCCCATCATCCACAAGCTAGTGGGTAAGTGGAAGTCTCCAACCGGGGGATACAGAATATTTTATCCAAAATAGTGAATGTTAATCGGACAGATTGGTCCAAGAAGCTTGATGATGCATTATGGACTTATCGGACGACTTACAAAATACCTATCGGAAGGTTACCATATCGGTTGGTGTTCGGAAAAGCTTGTCATCTTCCGGTGGAACTAGAGCACAAGGCCATGTGGGCTCTAAAAAGTTAAATCTTGACTGAGATATAGCCGCTAACTTGTGGGTTGCATATTTGAATGAATTAGATGAGTTCTGGTACCATGCTTATGCAAGTTTGTCCTTATACAAAAAAAAGAAGATGAAATATCTTCATGAAAAATACATTTGGAACAAAGAGTTGAAGGTGGCATTCTTATATTGTTGTTTAACTCAAGGTTGAGGATATTTTCCGGAAAGCTAAAGTCTAAATGGAGTGGTCCTTTTGAAATTGTGGGTGTGACACCTTTTGATGCATTAGACTTGAAGAACAAAAATAATGAAGTATTCCGAGTTAATGGTCACCGGGTGAAGCACTACTTGGAAAAAGTTGGAGATAGCCACCTCGTGGCGGTCGTTCATTTCACTTGAGGGTATTTTGCGTCGTGCCGTGATATTAAATTAGGCGCTTCTTGGGAGGCAACCCATGTTTCTTTTACTTTTTCTTTTGTAGTTAGGCATTATTTTTATTCTAACTTGATTTGAAGTGTGATACAGAGGTGAGTGTGTCGTGCAGGAATTATGGACCAAATATTTTGCTAAGTATTCTAAGAATTGCAAACCATAGTTGATTTGTGTCGACCGCACATTTGTAGGTGCTATAGCAAAAGATCAGTGCGGCCGTATAATTAGCTTGCGGAACGCACAAATAAAATGTTAAAAATGCCAACTCTCTAATGTTTTAGCATGCTTGTGCAAAGGTCGATCTGCGAACGCACAGGAAATCTACAGCCGCACATGAAATTGTGTGGACCGCTGATAAAATGCTGAGATGAGGTCTCCAGGTAACAGAGTGTTGACCGCATATGAAAATATGCGGCCGCACTCTCCCTTATTTCTCTTAGAAAATAAGTAGTATAAATAGAGGAACAGGGCTATTGCTACATTTTTTACTCTCTGAACAAAAAAATAATGCTCTGTTGAATTTCTTGGTGATTTCATCTGTCCGCACACATAACAGCTTTGATCAATCACTTATTACATACACTCTATCTGGTATGCTTCAAATTTTGCGTTAATCTTTTTAGTTCGTTTAATTTGCAGATTTTTATTTCTTTCTAGTCCATTTGTTATTCGAGTTCAATTGTGTATTCATGTGGAGGTAAATCTTTACTAGGTTATCTTCATATATGCTCTATGGAGAATGGGTTAGTGTAATTTCAAGTTTTTATAATTTTTCCATGTCAAATTATGCACGAAATTGCAAAACCTAATTGGAAAAGTTTGATATATGCGTCACTTTTGAAATCTGCGGCCGCACTTGAATTCGTGTGGTCTGCAAATATTGATTTTAGGTCACCTTAGTAAAGAAGGGATCTGCAGCCACAAGTTAAAATGTACAAACTGCAACATTCCCATTGTGGCCACAGAATAAAACTTTTATTGTCATCAGACAGTCCCTACCTTGAGACTCCAATGTGCGGCACCAAGTTTAATTGTGCGGACCGCAAAAATTCTGTTGCGTCGCACAATAGCCAATTCTTTATCATTAGAGAGTTGGCATTTTTTAGGTTTTGGAGATGTGGCCGCAAATGAAATTATGCAGTTCGCACTTTACTTTTGCGGCTGCACAATAAAAAAGTGTAATCCGCAAGTCCTCGTCTGCGGATGCAAGAAAAATTATGCGGACCGTAGATCTTATTCCCTGCAAGCATGATCTAACTGAACACCCTCACTGTGTACTCTAGTTATCCTTTACTTATATATCTCCTATGTATGTTTGAACATTGAGGCCGTAAGGGAGATACCAACTCAGGGACCAGCTGTCCTCATCTCATAGAACTTTCGAGGGATAGGAGAGTGCTAGTCAGGCTACTGAGCCATCGGCTACACCGGTCCCTGATGCACATGATGCACTAGTTCATGATATCCCCGATGATGGCAGAGGGGGAGATTCTACAGCTGCCGGCCTTGAAAGATCAAAGAAGAAAGAGGTTTGGGAGGACCTATCAGTGTGGGTGCTTTCACCAGGCCAGTAAGGTTGCTAACTCTTGAGCACCCAGCTATTTTAAGACAGTTCAGGGCATGCAAGGGAGTGGATGTGGTTCACGCATAGTGCAATGGATGCCAAAGAGTACCTTGTCTGTGAATTTTATGCCAATGTGGCTCATATCAAAAAGGGGACAAAGGGGACCAAAATGCGTAACCTAAAAGTGAGGTTTGATCAACATACGCTCAACGCACACTCGGGATTTAAAGATGTTGCGCCGAAGGAGTATTTGGAGAAGTATGCGCTGGGGGTGAGGTCCGACCTTGGTTAGTTGAGATTCTGGCACCACCAGGGCCACCACCACCATGGATTGTTGTTGGGGTTCCCATCCACTAGAGCATGTTGACTTTTGAGATGAAGGGGTGGCAAACCTTTGTCTGCAGCTTACTGGACCCGAGCCAGAATGAGACTCACCTTCCGATTCTTTGGGTAGTTATGTTGCTTCTATTATGGTCGGGTACCAATGTGGGTGCCATGATATCAGCCAATATCTCAGTGATCACTCAGCAAGATGAATCATCTTACCCGTATCCCAACACTATTATAGAATATCTCACAAATGCCAAGTTAGAGCCGAGGGATTATGATACAAAGGTGAAGCCAAAGAAGTATTTTACTTGGTACTCAATAATGTATGGGAACAACCCGAAAAGGAAAGTTCAGCCTTCTACCACCACAGGCTAGTTTGATGAGCCAGTCGTGGCAGCTTTTGAGATAGTTGATGTTCCATCCACTTCGGCCGATCCTTCCTCTAGTGCCGCATCTATGCCTCATCCATCATCTACAACCCATACATCTCCTACCGCAGCTTCCACCTCAGCTCTTAAGCTAGTGCCCATGCCCACTACCCCACTATCTGCGCTACGAGTCTCCCAGGCATTGGAAAGTCTCAACGACAACTACTGCAAAGTTGTGTGACTTGTCCAGTATTGTTGCAGCACAGTCTACTGCTCAGGCACCTCAGTTTCCTCCAACCATTGATGAGACACTGAAGAAGCTCCTGGAGGAACTTCCAGGTCAACAAGAATTTAGTGGATAAGCTCCAAAGAGAGGTGAACAGAATTTCTATAGCCGGATATCTTCCCTTTGACATGCTACTTGACCCGCACTAGTCTGTACCAGATCCTATAGCCCTATTCGCACCGGTAGCACCAACTGGCCAGTCTGAAGAGCCAATTCTTACCGCCGACACTGCTGAGGCGATGTGTGAGATCTTCGCCAACCCAACCACACCTAAAGTCAAGAATGATGAGATCTAGGCTGATCTAGAGGGCGATGCCGTTGCTGGGGACACTGAGATATCCTAGGAGCCATAGGGAGTTTTTCTTCACCTTTTCCCTCTTTTACTCTTATTTTGCCAAGCATTAGGGATAATGCTTATTTTTATAAGGGTGAATGGAGTTTATTTGACACATTTGATACATTCTGATACAATTGGCCTCTAATAATTTGATGGTATTCTCTCTTTTCTTATTTTTATGTATATATCTTCTCTCTCTCTCTCTCTCTCTCTCTCTCTCTCTCTCTCTCTCTCTCTCTCTCTCTCTCTCTCTCTCTCTCATTATGTATATTCATTCTATCTTAAGTAGTTTTTGCTTATTAGCTTTTTTATTTTTGTTTCTATATTAGTTCTTGTTTTATTAAGTAGCTTCTTTTCATGTTCTAGTAGATAATAAGCCATTGGTTTTCTTAACATCACGGTTCTTTTCAAAGATAGTTGTTGTGTGAACCAAGTGACTCGTCCCAACGATGGATGACACGACAACCTCCTTAAGGGAATGAGTTTGTTTTTGTGTTAGAGTAATAATAATAGTATAATGAATAAAAAAACTTTATTTGGCACCAACACACTTAACTACATGCTTATGGTTAGAGACAAGGATTTTAAAAGAAATAGCTCTAGTTAGTGACATTATGACTCTTGTGTTGACTTTGGTAATCATCGAGCGGTTTAATTGGACCATAATGATTTTTAAAGTTGAATGTGGTCGTTGTAGGCTCTTGAATCTATACTCTTTTACAATCTGGTTATGTGAGGGATGTGATGAATTGTTGCTAGTCTAAGTATCCATGCGAAGGGTCTAGAATTTGGGCAGAATGTGTTTCAAGGCGAAATTTAAAGTTTTTCTTGGTTTGAGAAATGATTGTAGGCTCTCATCTTCTCATTGAGTTTTCTATTACCAACCAATGTCGTTATCCCTAGTCAACCCCTTTTGAGCCTCTAGACTTTCTCATTTGATAACCATGTTACAAGTCTTTACCCATTTTGTCATGACCCTCTCTTGGCACCCGAGTTTTTCTTAACACTCTTGTGAAATAAATGGCTTAAAACATAAGTTTGGGGGAGAGAAGAGGAATTTGAAAAAGGTATCAAGGCATAAAAAGAGAAAAGAAAAGAACAAAACGAAAAATGCAAAAAGTTAATAAGTGGAAGGGTTGGATACATTCAAAAAGAGGTAATGATTCTAAAAAGTGAGAAATCAAAAAGGGAGAAAAAGAATGAAAGATCAAGAAAGAGTGATGTTAAGTCTCTATAGTCCCCAATAAAAAGAAAGTGCCTCTAAGAATTGGCAAGTGTGAGCCGAGAAATGAAAGATGGAGTGCTTAAGGAAATGTGTAACCACTTACCCATACGGTATCCTACCCTAACCCAAAAGCCTTAATTACATCCCGAAAGAAGTCCTTCTTGATTTCAAACCGAGTGAGCTTACATTAATGGCGATCTACATGAGGGTCAAGCCTATGGTACTTGAACCCGTACTTGTGACATTCTCTTATAAGAGATTAGTGAGCCTTTCATGAATCTTCGGATTGAGTGCTAACTTCTTAAAGTGAGCTTGGAAAATGGAAAGTAGAGGAGGAAGAGTTTGGAGTCTACCATGGCCTACATAATAGAGCAAGAGTACTTGATGAGTAAAGTCAATTCTTGAAGCTCAAATGTCACAGTAGAACTACATGTGCATGAATGCTTAACTTGTCACCTTGTTGATAATGCATGAGTAGTGTGGGTAATTATAGGTTCCAACTGATGTGTGAATAGATCACCTTTGACTCACTGAAATGACCCTTAACTTTAGGAGGTTACAACTAATTTATTTACTTGAGGACAAGAAAAGACTTAAATTTGGAAGAGTTGATTAGTGAGGATTTTGACTGCTTATTAGCACCTTTTTGCTTTTGTTTTTTTACCAAAAGTATTGAATTGTGTTTCCGAAACTAATGAAATTATGCAAATTATAGGAATGCTGCAAGTTTGGTCTCCCATGATGGAATCCGACTAAAAAAAGAGTGTTCCAAAGTACAAGGCAGTAAAAGGGGCAGAAGCAAAGATTTGTTGTCCGCAAAAGGAATTTTGTGGCTGTAACCCAATATAAAGAGCCATCAGGAGTTTGACAGATGTGCAGACCGCACATGAATTGTGCGGACTCAACATAGGATCCACACTGACAAGTATTTTCAAGTTCAGAGAATATGTAGAAGACTAATCCCTAACGTCTTGCAGAAGTGCGGACCACACAAGAATTGTACAGCCACAGAAATTGCTTTGTAGCTACAGTCCAGAAATGTGTGGCTGCAGAATCTTTCTTCCTGCCAATTGAAGAAATCTGCGGACCGTACATGAAATTGTGCGATCGCAGAACCTCCCGAGGGGCATTTTTGTCAGCATTTTTGGCCCAGTATAAATAGACGAGTTGTACAAATTTAGATTAAGTTTGAACTTGCAAAGCTGTTGTAGCCATTTCTTTTTACCAATTTAGGAACTTTTGATTATTTTAGTGTTTAAACATTAGATTTTACCATTTTTATCTTTAATTATCAGTTTATTTAGCTTTTCTTATTTATTTTCTTCAATTCCCATTATGAGTAGCTAGATTTTTACTAGCGTTGTGACCCAACCCTAGTGTGTAAACCTTATGGGTATTTTAATTTAATGTCTGTTTATGATTGAGTGTTGATTATTTTGCTTAGTTCATGCTTCAATTTTAGAATTAATTGTTCCAAACATTGATTCATGCCTATTTAACTTAGTCTTTACTTGAGAAAGAAGTACCTAGTCTAGGATAACTCAGCTAACAATGAATTGGGTTAATTGAGAGATTGATTAGCCTAATTAAAGGGTTCAAACTAGAGATAGTAAGAACTCAACTTGAGCTCGTATCAACTATTTTGTTTTGATACCCATTTGGACTTGAGAAAGCCAAATTGGGCAAAATCACTCTCTAACCGAGAAGTATTGAGTGGGTAATGTAGAGTTAGAGCTATAATGCATCCCAATCAACAAAATAAGTATTAACGTCTTTATCCCATTAGGAGAACACCTAGGTTATGCTCACATCCCTTAGCTTTTAAACTATTTAAAAAAAATACCAAAAACATTCATTTCTAGTCTATTTTCCTTAGCTTGCAATGATTAGAGTAATAGTAGAAGTAAAAATTAAAACTCTGTTGTGGAAGTAAAATTTTAGGTAGTCCACTCACTTGCTTCAAATATATACTCCTAACACCACTCATAACTCTCTGTGGATTTGATCCCAACTCATAGTTGGGTAATTTATATCGAGGCGTGTTGTGGACGTCATCACTGCTATGTTGTGAGTTGCACCAGAGTCTATGATCCAGCCATCTGTGAATGTGTGACATCAAACAAGCAGCAATAACTGCCATTTGATATATGCTTTTTGTATATTGGTAATAAAGCTATTATATCTTTGTATTTGTTCTATTAGCAGTTATAAGGATGATCTTCTAGATGTAATGAACAGAGTTTAGGTATAATGTTCCCTATATGTTATGTGCTCTTTTTGCTGGGATTGTATAAAAGGAAGGCGTTACCTAAAGGCGTAAAGTTTAGAAAAAAATACTTGCCATGTTGGCTTGGCTATCACCAGCCTCTTTGTTCAGCAATCATCGAATCTGCTCGTACTTCTTCTCTGTGAAGTATGGTCCCTTCCCAGCAAGAATGTTATGTAGATCACTTCCTGAAGAATCATGTGGCTGAGCAGAAGCATTGTTAGCAGTGTTGAACCTTTTCTTTCCCTTAAAGTGTTCCGTGTAATCAATGGTTTTGTAGCGATTTTCCTTTGTGTGCCCTTTAAGTCCATAATACTCATATTGCTGGGATGGTTTCTTACCTCTATAATTCCGGTTCTTACCAACTTGCATAGCAATTGGATCAGTTTTATCATACACGGAATCTAAACTAGGAGCATGTTGTGACTCATTTTCATTTACCATAAAATAAGCTTGATTAATAGAATACTCTTAATGTTTTAATAGAATTTGTCTCCTAGTTTGGTTATAAGAATCATTTAAGCTACTAAGAAATTGTAATAGCCTTTGTTGTTGAAGATGTTTAACATACTCCTTTGAATTTGGAGCAGGTACTAAGGCATCATATTCATTCCAAATGCCCTTCAGCTTAGTGAAATAGATCGAAACAGAATCAGTACCTTGTGAAAAAGTAGCTATAGCTCTGTTCAATTGAAAGATCCTCATGCGATTCACCTTGTCAAATATCTCTCTCTCTCTCTCTCTCTCTCTCTCTCTCTCTCTCTCTCTCTCTCTCAAACAAGGTGTGCATTGGATGCATAAGCAATTCCACTAAGAAACTCTAAGGATATACTCCCTCCGTTTTAATTTATATTAACCTATTTCCTTCTTGATCCGTGCCAAAAAGAATGACCTCTTTTCTTATTTGGAAATAATTTACCTTTATGCAATAATTTATAGTCATACAAAATATTTGTGTCTTATTTTATACCATAAGTTCAAAAGTGTAGACGCGTGATTTTTGACCCTCCCCGAGATTTTTCATAGTTTAGCGTAAAATATTTAGTTTAGGCCTAATATAGCTATCTCAGCTAATTTTGACTCTTTTAATTTATTTTTACCTTAAAATGAAAAATTACAAAAAAAAAATAGTTTCATTAATGTTTTGTAGTCATTTTAAACTTGAAAATACAAAAATAGTACTTTATATTTTTATCTTTATATAAAAACGAAAATTAAAAAAAATAGTTTCATGAATATTTTGTAGTTACTTTAATCTTGAAAAATATAAAAAATAGTTTTGTTTTAATTGTTAGTCTTATTTTTATAGTTATTTTTGCTTATGTAGGATTAACTAAATAAAATCATGTTTTCATTCTCGGTTCCGGACAAAGAATAATATTTGGGTTTAAACGATTTATTTTTAAGCATAATTTTCGGACCTAGCCCATAACAATCCATACCCAATACCCTAAAATCTACACACATGGGAGACAACTTTACACAAAAGATGGAGAAAAATATGGATTAGTGGGATTAAAAGGGGGGTTAATATTTTTTGGGAGATTTTTAAAACAAAAGAAAGGAATAATAAAAAAAACAAAGAAAAAAGAACGGACAAAATTTAAAGAAGAAAAAGGGCACAAAGTCACTAAAACACAAAGACACGGACGAAAAGGAAAAAGGAGACCACTAACGGAAAGAAAGT
>MU765918.1:8898-20449 GCA_026770625.1 Nicotiana glauca | reverse complement strand
TTGTAAAAATTGAATAAATGTAATATCGGATTGGTTTGGTTTCGGTTTGACTTTTTTTTAGTTAAAACCAAACCAAACCAATTATGGTCGGATTATTTTTTCCAACACCAAACCAAGTCAAACCAACCCACGATCGGGTTTTTTTTTCCGGTTTGACTCGGATTACCGATTTGATGCGATTTATCGGTTTTCTTTGTACACCCCTAATTCTAATTATATAGGATAGTATCCTTAAATATAGCTATTTACCTCTCTCCTATAAGAGGCAATTACTCAAGTTTATCATATTCCTAGAAAATAGATTACCTTGCATAATACAAATCTTCAAAGTAAGGAAATTAAATATACATTCCATATCAATAGTAGTATTCGATTAAACCATAGACATTATTTAGCTTATACATTCAATATTCGTTCTCTTATATTGATAACATTTACTTTATATATTATGTAATTTAAAACTTAAAATATTAATTACATCTATGATAATATTCAATAACTACACAATGATATTTAATTTACATGTTATTATACCTGCTAGCATACCGATTTGATTTATTTTATTTTCTAATTTATTCATTTATTTTTTTATTTGTTAATTAGTATTGAATGAAATCACATATCCGTAAAATCACATTATAAATTTAATTGTTATCCGAATTTGAGGGTAAACAAATATACTAATATTCAATCATAAAATAGAATATACTATTAATGTGCTATACTATTAAAGTGTGTTGGTTTGAATATTGTATTCTGATATTTTATTTTGGTTTGCATATTATATTCCAAATTAGAATATTGTGGTATGTTTGATTTAAATATTATATACCAATTTAAAATATCGTGGTATGCTTGGTTGAATATTGTATTGTTTATTAAAATTGTAGGATGCTTGATTTGACTATTGTATTCTAATTTAAAATATTGTGGTATGCTTGGTTTCGAATATTGTATTCTAATATTTTATTTTTGGTTTGGATACTTTGTTCTAAATTAGAATATTAATGCTAATAGTAATAATATTCCAATTAAAACTTACCAATATACAATTTAGGGATAGGTGAAATTGATTCAACACTGCTTGCTCCGTTCTGGACCTTCTGGTTCTCCTCCTTATTTTTTGTTTACTCACAAAATATATATACCATTTTTTTAATTACAACATAGACTTATGGAAGATATTAAAAAAGACAAATAGGAAGGAGAAGACTTCATTAGACAAATAAATGGTGACTAGAATTGGGCTAACAATATCTCGAATGAAGATTATTTTATGGAATTAACAATTGGAACATGAAGATCCAGATGAAATATTTTTCGTGAATAAGATTGATTAGGGTTATGAGTTTTAAGAATTTAGCTGGAATTTAGCTGTGAATATATGTGAGAGAAAATTTGAAAGCAAGGAAATATGTGTGTGTGAGAGACTATTGATGGTAATTAACGTGCCATTATCCAATCCCTTATAAAGTGGGATTTGATAGGTGGTATATAATGATATTCAAAAGTTTAAAAAGAAAAAAAAAGATTATAAAGTGGGTATACAAGGAAAAATAAATAATTTTGAGGGCATACGAAATTAACTGTGTTTTTAGAGAATATTTCATGTAAATTTCCCTAAAAAGAGGTCTTGCACAATTAACGTCGATTTTACGAGCCACACCATAAAAGCACTCTTTTTAAGTGGATGAAAACCAACCGTACTTGAACTTGCTGAACATATTAAAGAAGGTTTTATTAAAAAAGCCTGTCAATTTTTCTTCTTGAGTTTATTTTTTGCTATATACCACTGAGTCTTTTTTACCTATCCGCAGTCCACACCAATAAACTGACTTAGTTTAATTTTCTATATGCCGTGAAAAAGAATTTATGTCGTGAAAAATTCTTACATTATCAAAGTAGTTTCAAAATATTTATACTTTTAAAGTTATCAATCAATGTTAATTAGTTATATAAATAAATTTGCAAATTTAATTTAAGCAGCTAAAACGAAACCAACGTGGCGGCGCAACCTATAAAAGGGCCTTTTGAGGGGCTTCAGCACGAGTGGGTTTGGGCCGCTGTGGCAACCCAAGAGAAAATAATGGTCTTAAAGAGGGGTATAATGGGAAACTAGGAATCTAACATTGGCGGGAAAGAGAGCCGTTGCTCTTCTAGACACCAAAAAACTGGCGCCAAAACTCTAAATTTCCAGCTGCCCACTGCCCGAAATTCTACGGGCAGCCCACTCTTTTTATTTTCTGTCCCCCCTTCTAAAAAAATAAATAAATTATCATAATATTAATATTAAAGATTCTTTACGAATCTCTCACTCTCATATTTTCTCTAATTCCTTCAAATTCCTTTCCTCTAACTTTCCCCTTCATTTTAGCGCCATTTACCCCCTTTTCTTTCATTCAAAGTCTTTTCATTTCCACCCCTTTTTCTCTCCTCTTGACTGCAAAAAGAAATTTAGAATCTGAAAAACAAGAAAGACCCTTTTGGTTCATTCTTCTTGTTCTCTTAATTCCTCTTTCCTTTCAGCCAAAAATCCATATTTTTTGTTCCTTTGATATTTTCCATATAACAGAGTCTTCGTTTCCAAGAATTTGAAGAGTTAACTTTGTTCCCCCAAATTGTTTACAAAGTTAGCGTCTTTTTAGCTATTTTGAGTAGTGGGTTTTTGTTAAAACATGGGATTTTCAAAGAAGCAGCAAGTGGAAGGAAGTAAAGAAGAGAGCAAACAGTGGGTAATTGCTGGAATTACAATTGTAGCACCTTTGAGGTCAATTTCTACGAAGCCAAGAGAGGATTCTGAAGATGAAAAAGAGTGTTCAACAACTCCGACGGCGAGAGATTCAAGGATACCGGAAAGACTACCATGCCCTCCGGCGCCGATGAAACGCCGGCCAAAGTCCACGTGTCATTATAAGAGTGTTAGGGAATTCTTTAATCCTCCAGACCTTGAATCTGTATTTATACGCCATGTGGAGAGAGCTAATTAAGACAATAAGTGGAGTATTAGTAAAGGGCCAAAACCAAAATGGAACAAAAAAGTGGCCCTTTTGCTTCTGTTGTTGAGTTTGGTAGGTTTTATTAGGTTTGAGTTGATGATGATAATGTAATATACAAGCTACATATGGTTTCTTCAAAATAGCTAGGTCTAGTGTCTACTTCTTTTTCTTCAATGAGAAGATGAACTCTTTTCTTGTATGGAATGAATCTCAATTTGCAATGCTCTTTGCTTTCTATTCTTCTTGTTTATATGTGTGAACTGTTTCAAAATATATGTGTATCTCAATTTGCACAATTTTTTGCTTTTTGTTTTCCTTTTTTCTACGTCTAAACTGGTCTGGTTCAAAAAATGTAGACTTTTTACTTGTGTTTTCCCTGTTTTAAAATGGTACTATAATCTCGAAAATGTAGTACGTATCTCATTTGCAAGACCTCCTTTTTAATTACGTACTTGTGTTTTCCTTGTTTCTAACATGTAAACTGGTTCAAAATTTGCATTTCAATTAGTAAGGCTTGTTGCTCTTTGATTCTACTATATGCAAACTGGTTCAAATATGGGAATTTAGGTTGTGCTCCTGATGGTCTTATTTCGGATTCCTCAGTTTCTTTCTGTCCTCGGAAAAAACCCCTCCTAATTTTTCTTTCTTTCTTTCTTGTTTTTGTACCTAGCTACAATTCTGTTTTTCAACTATCGTTTTCCAACATTAACAAGGTGGATTTTAAGCATAGAAACAAAAAAAAAAAGCAAAACGAGGAAAATTAGCCGAATACATCTAACCAAAGGTAAAATCTTTTTCATGGCTCAGAGATGCTGCACGGATGCTTCACCAAATTCATTGACTCACCTCTTTTACTGCTTACTAAGTTGTACTCCTTACGTCTCATTTTGGAATTTCAGGAATATCAAAATATTTTATGAGATTAAAATTATGTCATCAAAAATAAAACAAACTCTTCAACTATAAGTACTCTTATAATTCTTTTAAACGAAGTTTTAAAAAAAAAGGTCATAGTGAAATAAATCAGAAGGGTAGCTTTCCTTGGCTCGCAAGTGCTTTCACTAGTATTCTTCTACAAATAATAAGAATAGCCTCTTTAGTCTTTGTAGGTCCCACTTTAACATGTCCCTACAACACCTGAATTCTGTATTGGCAACTCCAACTTCTCCTCGTAATGCTTCAATGGCAATTAAAAGACAAACAGATAATGGAAATGTACTGTAAGAGAATCCTATGTGGGGTAAGTATAAATAATTAGGAGTATTTCAAATGAATAGTTTTTGGTACCACTTTGATTTGATGTAGTAATAAAACATGATTGCCTTTAGTTTAGAGTATCAAATCAGTGTTTAATCGCTCTTTTCAGTTGGGGAGGAATAGCGCGGCAAGGGAGCGAGACCAAGCCGAGCCACTAGTAGAGTAAGCCCTTCCCACGTGTCAAGTTGAATATGAATAAATGAATGCAAAAAGGCGCTGCCGGTGGGTATGTCAAAGATGTCCTAGCTCTGAACCGGATACTTGAAATGCTAAAGATACTTCTTATGGTCCTGCTTCAACCACCCTTCCTTCTCTACCTTTTTCTTCAAAAACTCGAAGGGAGATATCTGGACCTGGAGCAACTCGTCATGACTTGTTGTGGCATGTTAATTAATGCCAAACACCCAATTAAAGTTAGATAGATTACCTTATGTGCATGACCACCCAATTAAAGTGATTTTATCAAATAAGGTGCACCTTTTCCCAATGTAAGGTGCTCCTTAATTCAACCTACATTAAAGAAAGTATCCTAGGGATCGCTGCTGTTTAGCAAAGCAAATTCGTAATTTGCAATATAATAACTAAAGTTGGGACCTTGTGTTAGGCTTTTGGTTTGTCTAAAACAAAGTTTGATTAGTAAAAAAGTACTTATTGTTCTATGCATTAAAAGTATATATACACAATCAAATTACTTTAAACTAATTAGTACTATCACATGGTAGATTATAATGACGTTAAAACTTGTTATATGTAAATCCAATTTAAAAAGTGTTGTTGAGTTGAATTCAGTACGTATGATGTTGATGGTTTTCACCGGATGCATAAAAATGAACTTTAGGATAAGTGTCAATTGTTACCTCGTGGGGAGCACCAGATGCAGCCAAAACAATCTATTTATGTATGCCACTCTTCTTTAATCTTATCTAAAACAAAAAAGAAAAGAATGATAACTCTAACTTATCCGGTGCATATATTAGAGAATTTTGCATAAAGCACAATCTTTTAGGCCTAATTAGTTATTTATAGATATCATTTGCTATATTATGTGTTATAGATACTTTTTATATTTTTATACAATGTATTTTATGTATTTAAGTTGTTGTATTCATTAATACAACAAAAAAATAAGCATAAAAACGGGAACTCCAACTAAGTTTTATCTGTATTTAAGTGTATTCAAGCGGAATTAACGTGAAATACAGTAACTTATTTGCGCAAAATCTGGGAAGTTAAATTGGTTAAAAACGGAAGGAAATCAAATCACATGATAGTCTCCTAATTTAACTCAACGAACTAAAACGAGTACACATTAATCTGTATTCTGCTCAAAGAAAGCAACTCAGAAACGTGAAAAGAGCGAAAAACCAGAGCAACATCTGATCGAACTTCTTCTATTCTCTTCTCCTTTTTTCCGATTGATACAAATTATATACAAAATAAGGTATAGTTCCTCTATACATATGGTAAGTTTAACAGTTTTGTTGCGTCATTCTGGCAAGTAGAACGATGAGGGCAATTATATCAATTTTTCAATTGAGGGAATACTGATAAAGGAGTATGCCTCCTTTAATGATCTAGTTGCTTCAATTTCTAATCAACTGGGTATAGATTTGAGCTCAAAGACCATTAAAATACAATACAAAGTAGAAGAAAATTGCACACCAATGAAAATACACAATGATATGGGTTACAGAGTGTATGTAGAATTGAAAAAAGAGAACAAAGAATTTGGGATGTATCCTTTGTGCATAACAACTATCAAAAAAGAGCTTATATCCGAAGGTAGTTTAAATCAAAGCAAAATTATGCAAATAGACGAAGTTGTTCAAAGGTACGATTCCGATACAGATAATACACTGGCTCTAGATTTTGTCAATTCAGGAGAAGCGATTGGAGTATTCGAACTCCACAAGGATTTGATAATTTCAAAAACTAATCAAAAGGAGGTTATGGTTGGACAAGTTTATAAGGATAAGGCTACATTGAAAGAGGTGATGGAGAATTATGCTATAACTTAAAGGTTTCAATCCTGGGTTGATAGGTCTAATGCTGACAGGTTTGCATGTATTTAAATTTTTGTTTGCTTTGTATGTTCTATTATTGGTTCACGCTGTAAGTTTAACATTGTTGTATTTATGTGTATTTGTGTATTTCCTCTTGATGATCATAGATGAAAACATATGTTTGTTTAGGGTCCTTAAATACATGTATTCAAATGTATTTTACTGGTGTAAATACACCATATTGGCTCTAATTATTTTTTTATTTTTTCTACTGTGGTATTAAGTGTATGCATATACAAACAATTATATTGAGTTGTATTCATTGTATTTAATTGCATATAACTATAATGAAATTCAGTAGTATATATATATATATATATATATATATATATGAGAGTTGTATTTTTTGTAAACACTTATGCTAAACAAATGTAAAATGATTAATTCTTTGCAGCTATGCATTATTATGTATTTCAGAAGATTGTGAATGGAGGTTTAAGGCTTCAAGCATTAACAAATTAGAACTATTCAAGGTGAGAGAATTCAATGATAACCATACATGTCCGCTGAAGGACAAGGTGTACGAGCAGCGGCAGGCTAGTAGCAGCCTTATAGGTGGTATTATAAGGCCAAAGCTTACAAACCATAAGAGGAAATACACTCCGAGGGATATTATTGATGATGTGAAATCAGATTTAGGTGTAGATGTTAGCTACATGTTGGCGTGGACGGCTAAAGAAAAGGCAATGAATTTTCTGAGATGTGAACCGGTTGATTCATACAAAAAATTACCAGGATACTTATATACAATGGATATGACATATCCAGGTTCCCACATCAGAATGGTAAAATCGTCAAAAAATGAATTCATGTACGTGTATATATCATTGTATGCCTTTATAAGGGGGTTTGATCATTGTAGACCCATTGTTGTTGTGGATGGAAGTCACCTAAAATCTTACTACACCGGGACATTCGTTTCGGCAAGCACGTTGGATGATGCAGGTGAGTATCTAAATAATAATACAATCCGGTAATATTTTAAATATTG
The DNA here is from genome assembly GCA_026770625.1 of Nicotiana glauca. Taxonomy (NCBI): domain Eukaryota; kingdom Viridiplantae; phylum Streptophyta; class Magnoliopsida; order Solanales; family Solanaceae; genus Nicotiana; species Nicotiana glauca. The sequence goes on along the minus strand of MU765918.1, from coordinate 13,142 downwards.
AAATACACGTTTTAAAAATAATTATATTCAATTGTATTTACAGGTCATATATTGCCACTAGCATATGGTGTTATTGATTCAGAGAACGATACTGCTTGGACGTGGTTCTTTGAGCAATTCAAGATAGCATACAGTGTAAGGGAAAACATGTGCATCGTTTCAGATAGAAATGAGAGTATCATTAAATCTGTATCGAGAGTGTATCCAGACGTACCACATTTTGCTTATATATGGCATCTATGGAACAACATATACAAGAAATTCAAAAAGAGCCATGCCAAGTTGAGCGAGATATACTTCTCGATGGCAAAAGCATACACACAAGCTAAATTTGACTGTCTGATGGAGAAGGAGGAGAAGGTAGATATTAGGGTGAAAGAATACTTAGAGTTAGATGGTTATGAAAAGTGGGCTAGGTTGTATGCACCTGTTAACAGGGGATGGACAATGGCGTCAAATATTGTTAAGCCAATCAATGCCGCACTAGTTTCAGCAAGGGAATTGCCAATATATGACTTCCGTGAAGAAGTTAGGAAGATGTTTGGACGTTGGAATTACAGTAACCGCAAAGAAGCTATACAGACATACAAGACGCTTGGGAAAAAATGCCAGGAGATGCTGGAGTTGAATGAGACAATGTGTACACGTATGATTGTAAGTTAAATTTTAATGTCATTGCTGTATATATTTTAGTTATTTTCTGAATTAATGGCATAAATACAACTGAATACAATCATTTTTAAGTAGAAATACCTTTAATATATATGAATAAAACTATATTCAAACACATAAAAGACATATTTTTTCATAGATCTGATATGAATATAACTGAATATAACTAAAAACATGCTGCAAAAACTATTAGAATACATCATAATACAACTAGCTGTATGATATGTAATTTTTATATGTATTGCGAATACGTATGATTCTAATGCTTTTGTTAGCATCCTGTTGCCTAAAGTACAACAGACTTTTGATAAGTGCTGCACTTCTCGCAGTTGATATTCTGCTGGTCTAAATATATGATGTATTCATATATATGCAAATATTTCAGTTGTATGTAACTTATTAATCCAGCATTATACATTTGGTAATTCAGGTATATGTGTTCAAAACTTATATTTCTATTTTTAAATGTAGGTGGTACCATCAACTGAATACTTATATACGGCTAACGATGGTGGGAGGAATTATACAGTCTGCCTGTTAGAGAGAAAATGTGTTTGTGAGAGGTTCCAAATTGATGAATTGCCATGGCCACATGCTTGGGCTGTATTGAAGAGCAAGTTTCTAATGGCAGAAGAATATTGCGCTCTAACTATTACAAACCAAGTACAATTGTAATAATTTACGATGTGCCAGTGTACTCGCCACCGAAAAAAATAACTGGAATATACCAGAACATGTTGCAGAGGAGGTTGTACTACCACCCAAATGGAAAAGACCTCCTGGAAGGCCAAAGAAGAAGCGCGATAAAACTTTAAGTGAATTTCTGTAGCCGAAAAATCAACATTCATGTAACATATGTGGGCAGAGAGGACATAATAAGCGAATGTGTAGAAATGCTCCACGTAATAAATAGTTAACACTCTGACATGTATTGGTACTTCAACGATTTGTCAATACTTATGATGACATTATCAGCTGTAATAAATTCTCATTGTGAAGTAATATATTTTGAAATAACTTTCGTGAATATTTTCTGAATACATATAGTTGAAGTATTTTTATATAGATAAATATATATGAAGTATACAGTTGAGCATAACTGAGTATAGCTGAATACTAAAAAATACAACTGGATACAACTGATGTATTTTTATGAATAATACAGTTGAGTAGCACTGTTAGTAAATGAATATACCAAAATACAACTGAATATAACTGAATAGTATATTTAAATACAACTAACTACTGCTGAATAACACACTTAAATACAACTGAGTACATTTGAATACAACTGACTACGTACAACCTGTTTAATACATATGAAATTATGTTCTTTAATATGTATTATCTGAACTTGAAAGATATATCTGAATGAATGCAGCTGAATACAACTGACTTTGACAGTTAAATACAATTGAATACAACTGAAACCATAAAAAATATAGCTGAATTCTTTTATATAACCTACCATCAGCATACATAAAGTTTCTGGCTTTGACATTAACATGTTCATTAACTAAAACATGTTCAAGCAAAGTTACTTGGTATTCATACATACTTGACTCTTGTAAGATAAATATGTATTCAAACTGAAGAATAAGCATGAGTACTTATGAACAAACCAGTGAAACAGTAATTGAAAAGTTGCAATTTTCATACACGAACACTGTTGCTATAAGTGATAAGTTTTTCAAACTAAATAGCATTTACACCAAAAACTACTCAAAATAGTATTCTTCTTGAAACTACACTCCAAAACTACAATAACCTAAAGCTACTCTAACACTATCTGCATCTTTGCCTCCGACTCAGTGATTTGCCTAGCAATCTTTGAAGGTGCTTCATTCTCGCTTATGGAATCAACGTCTATCTTGCGCATAGCATAGTCCCAGAGGAGAGCACCATATCTTTGACGGAGTAGAGTGGAATCAAATGTTGTTTCTGGAATCTCTCCAAGAGTGCTCAGAAACTCTACGTATGCTGCAACATGCACTCCCCAATCCCTAAAAAATAATTGATTGAAACAATTAAAAATAGTTCATACAATTAGATTTGTATATAACATACAAGAATGATGATTGAATACTTACATGCTCCCAACTTTCTGTTGAGGTAGATCTGAAATGAAAAAAACTTCAAAGGGATCGTTATGTGATTTGTCAGTGTATGCTGAGCAAGCAGACCAATCTATGCCTTGACTATTTCTGTAAAAGCCACTGATTGATAGATACAAAGGTACAAGCTTAGCTAGCTTATCAATCTCAGAAACTACATGGGCATCATGACCTGCAGATCTGTACGAGTCATATTGTAACGACCCGACCGGTCGTTTTGAGCCCTAGCGCATCGTTCAATAGTCTGAGTCCATGAGCAGCTTCATTTCAGGTATTGTGACTTGTTCGCATGGTCGGAATTTAAATTCAGGAAGATCGGAGTTAAATTTAAATGAAAATTCTCATTTGAGAAGCTTAAAGTTGAAAGAATGGACTAGGATTGGATTTTTGAGTAAACGACCTCGAAATCGGGATCTGAAGGTTCCAGCGGGTTCGTATGACGATATCGTACTTCGGCGTATGCCCGGTTCGGGTTTTGGATAACCTGGGAATGTTTTGGCGCCTATTGTGGAAGTTAGCATTTCGGAAGAAATTTCTTAAGTTTGGCTTGGACTGCATTTTAGCGTTAACGATGTCCGTTTGGGATTCCGAGACTGGGAGTAGCTCCGTATGGTGATTCTGGAGTCGGGAGCGCCATCAAAAATGAATTCGGAGGTTCGTAGGTCATTTTGAAGCCATTTGGCTAAAGATAGAAATTTGAAGGTTTTTGAGAAGTTTGACCAGAGGTTGACTTTTTGATATCGGGGTCAAAATCTGATTCCAGAAGTTGGAGTAGGTTCGTAATGTCAAATATGACTTGTGTGCAAAATTTGAGGTCAATCGGACATGTTTTGATAGGTTTAAACATCGAAAATAGAAGTTGGAAAGTTCAAAGTTCATAAAGCTCGAATCAGGGTGTAATTCATGGTTTTACCATTGTTTGTTATGATTTAAGGCCTTGAGCAAGTCCGTAATGTGTTATGGGATTGGTTGGTATGATTGGTTGGGGTCCCGGTGGCCTCAGGTGGATTCCGAGTGGTTAACGGATCGAATTTAGAGTTTGAGGAAGAGCTGGAGCTGCTGCATCTGATATTTCCGCTTCTGCGAATTTGGGACCGCAGAAGCGGCCCCGCAGAGGCGAAAATTTAACCACAAAAGCGGTTGGGACCAAAATGGAGAGGACCGCAGATGCGGTCGAGCAACCGCAGAAGCGGTACCGCACCTGCGGTAGAAGCATCGCAGAAGCGATAAAGGGGGGCTTGTGAAGGAGCCGCAGAAGCGGAAGGCCTGGATGTGGATGGGAGCCGAAGAAGTGGCAAGGTATCCACAGAAGCGGAACCACTTAAGCGGTAAAATTTTCACAGAAGCGGAAACGACTAAAGGCAGAGACTTGTTTTAAATCGGGGTTTTGGTTCATTTCACCCATTTTTCATGGCTTGGGGGCGATTTTTGGAGAGCTTCAAAGAGGAATTTCATCAT
>MU765915.1:22176-43153 GCA_026770625.1 Nicotiana glauca | reverse complement strand
TATATATATATATGTGTGTGTGTGTGTGTGTGTGTGTGTGTGTGTGTGTGTGTGTGTGTGTGTGTGTGTGTGTATAGTCACTGGATACTTTATTTGAATTAATAAATATAGATATCTTATAATTAGTTATGTAAAAAAACAAAAATATAATCTATATATTATTAAAAGGAGAGGACAAAGCCCTCTCCTTAAGCCAAGTGGCAGCCTGAAAAAAGGCACATGGCATAATTAGTTACTAATTAGTTATTTAGTTCATAATTAGTTATTATTTTTTAAATATTATTAAATGGAGAGGACATAACCCTCTCCTTAAGCCAAGTGGCAGCCTGAAAAGCATAATTAGTTACTATTTCGTTATTTAATTAATAATTAGTTATTATTTTTTAATTTAAATATATATAAAAAATGAAAATAATAAAAAATAAAATATAATCTGTATATTATTAAAAGAAGAGGACAAAGCCCTCCCCTTAAGACAAGTGGCAGCCTGAAAAAAAGCACATGACATAATTAGTTACTAATTAGTTATTTAGTTAATAATTAGTTATTATTTTTTAATCTAAATATATACTAAAAATAAAGATAATAAAAAATAAAAAACTACCATATATATATATATATATATATATATATATATATATATATATATATATATTCATTGGCTACTTTATTTGAATTAATAAATATAGATATCTTATAATTGGTTATATAAAAAAATGAAAACATAAATATATATAAAAATAACTACCTATTCAAATTGGGTGAGAGTAGTTTCAAGTTGGTGTTTTAAAATTATTTAAAATAAAAAAAGAAATTAAAGCAACAAAAAAAAGCCACATGGCACAATTAACTAATAACAAAACATACATTATTAAAACTTAACAAAGAAAATAACAACTCAAGCATGGGTGATGGTTGGTTTAGGCTAGTTAATTTCAGTATTTCGTTTTTTAAAATCATTTTCTTTTTTTTGTAAATAAAAAGTGTATTTATTCATTCAAATTCAAACAGTATTATTGAGAAAATATAATAAAATTTAAAATAAAATTATTTCAAGAATAATAAAATATATATCTTCTATTATATTACAAAAATAAATTAGTAGAGAAAAATATTAAATAAATATTATGCTAATAATTTTTATTAACAATATAATTATACTAAATATTTGACAATATAATTAATAGAAATACATAACAAAAAAGTTAAGTTGATGACTATATAAAATCCTTTAATTTAATAAAAATTTTATTCATTAAAATTCAGACAATATCTATTCTATTTATATAGAATAGGAGAAATAAATCGTTGTATTAATTTCAAATGTAACATTAAAAAATTAACAAAGTGACAAATTTTAGGACAAAGTTCCAACAAGTTTGGAGATTCAAAAATTTTTTACAAAGACACAACGAAATTAACTACCTAAAATTAACTACTCAAACATGGGTGATATAATAAAGATAAATACATAAAAAAAAAATTGATGACTACATAAGTCCTTTTAATTTAATCAAGAATTTATTTATTAAAATTCAGACAATATTATTGTGAACAATAGACTAAAATTTAAAATAATAATTATTTCAAGAGTAATAAAATATGTATCTTCTATTATATTACAAAAATAAAATAGCAGAGAAAAATATTAAATAAATAAATATGCTAAAAAAATTTTTTACTAACAGTCTAATAATATTAAATATTGGATGATATAATAAAGAAAAATACAAAACAAAAAAGTCATTCGCTGCCTGTATAAGTTCCTTTAGTTTAATAAATATTTTATTTATTAAAATTTAGATAATATATTAAGAACAACATAATAAAATTCAAATAAAAAAATATTTCAACAGTAATAAATTATATATCTTCTCTTATATTTCAAAAAGAAGAATAAAAATACTAGTGCCATTGCTAGCCTAGCCAAACCACTTTAGTCAGGGGCTTTAATTAGTGTCCTATAACCTTAATGCCCACAGTCACAAGCTTGCTCTGCCAAGAACGTCAATACTTTTGTTTTGTTGAGCACTTTATATAGTGGTCCTATTGCTGGTTTGTAGACGCTGTGGTACAGCAGAAGGGGCTTTCGTTGCCTGGTGGACATGAAATTGCCAAATTTTTTGGAAGCCAAAAGTGCTTATTTCACAGAATTAAGGTGTGAAAAAAATAAGTGTTTCTAGTAGTAGCATAAATTATTTATCAAAACCTAAAAAAAAAAAAGTAACCCCTGAGACACTTTTGGAACCTTAGCCTATCACAAATTGCTAATCTACTATTGGAAAAGTTCTTTTTAAAGTCATTAGTCAAAACATAAATTGCTAGTCTCCAAAAATATTTTTTCGAAAAAAAATCTTTTTACTAAAAAGAAAAAAAGAAAATAATAAATCCAGTTTAATCCAACAAGTGGGATCTTGGTAGGATACTAAGTATGCAGTATTAGACCTTGTGCAGATAGAGAAACTGTTTTCGATAGACCCTTGGCTCAAAGGAAACATGACTTTTAACAAAAAAACATTTATTAAAATAAGCACTTTTTTGAAAATTCGGCAAACAGCTATTAATTGGAATGATTCTATTCCTTCTAAATTTTGACAGCCTAAAATCTGTATTTGATTCAAGAGAAAAACTAAAGAATATAGGAGAACTAGGACACGAGTCTGATTTCACTAAACATGAAAAGACAAGCAAACAGTTTTCCAATAATTTAAGTTTTAAAAAATGTGTCTAGAATTCTATCTTAAACGACACTGAAAGATTTGTTGTGCCCGTACCTCTCGTACAAATAGTCAAAGGGAATGTACGACTCCTTCAAACACGTCAAGTTTGGATTCTTCTTTAGACCCATAATTTTGAGAAAACCTCTACCTTTGCGGTTTTTCGGCATTAACAAACCCAGAGTTTCCCACGGTATTCCAGCTAGTCCTCCTATTTTCTCAAGTAGGGGTGCCATCTCAATGTCTCCAAAGTGGAACACAGACCTATCACAATCCCAAGATAGAGTGGCGGCTTCTTTAATTTTTTTGTTGGGTTGAATTTCCAGGAGAGAAAGGAGATTTCCTAGATATTTCCTGACAAGAGTTTGATCACTAGAATGAAGATCCTCCCACTAGCTTAACAATTTTGGGTGAATGTTGGTGACCATGCCGAATCTGGGGATTTCGTGCCACATATTTCTGCAAGACAAAAGGTTAGGCCCTTACCCCCTCCAGACTCGACTATTTAATATCAATAATTAGCATAACAAGCATTTAATTCTCCAAATAAATGCACAAAATATAGAAGCGTCCGTTTGGGTTTTGGGAAAACCTGGTGGACTTTGGACAAGGCTATCTTAAAGAGTCATTATGCGAACAACATAACTGACTGGGCTAGGTTTGACCATGATGCATGCATAATTAAACAGAGTAAGGTTTCTATGGAGTATTAGACTGGTACCCTTGAGCGGACAACTCAAGAGGGAAAGGCGCGGAACCGTCGACTACACCGTTGATCAACTGGTTTTACCACAAATATGTCTTATCTGGATTTAGGGGTGATAATATCGGAAGAGCACAACCACTCATTATAAGCATTGCTATGGTATTTTGTTTGGCACGAGTAGAATATGATATTGAAAACATGCTTGTGCAATAATAAAACAAGTTGTCATGTATTTGCACGTTCATAATAATAATTACAATAATGTAAAATAGTACTACATGCATGCAATAAAGGAAAGAAGTAAAAGAAATAAAAAAGACAAGTCAGTTTCATAGTAGAAGAGGGAATTAAATGCTTAAAACAAGCAAAGTCATATAAGAAATGTAAAGTCACAGTAATAGCCTAAAATAATTCTCCAGCAGAGTCGTCATGCTGTAGCGCCTCCTTTTTCTCGCGAAATCGGGTTTATAACATTTGGGAGGACAACTCGTTCCCTTTTGAAAATTGGGTTTAAGAGAATTGAAGAGTCGCTACCTAATGATTAAAGTGCATTAGGACACTAAGAAGGGTTTTTGTTTGGATAACTAGAGATAGGGTAAGGACTTGAAATTATTCCGAGGGGAAGGTGTTAGGCATCCCTCAGAATCCACTACTGTGGTTCCGGCCAAGCTATGGTTGTGACTTTAAATACAAATAACATGTAAGCAAGTAAGATTTTCAAATAAGAGGAGATTTCACATAATGGTTACAAATTCGATGAAGTTAAAAGAAACGGAAGGAAAGCTGAATTTTGAGGAAGAAAACAGTTTGCAATTTGAAAATAAACAAGTAAAGAGAGGGAGAGGGTCCTAGGTTTATAAATAATATGGATCACCCCACACCACACCCTGTAACCACTTATACACGTGGTGTTATTGCATGGTCATCATATCCATATCTATATTTTCCCACCCCGTTAAGGTATTAAAGTGTGGAATAGTCTCGTTTTCTTATTGCATGCTATTACCCGTCCCAATCCTATCAGTCCCGGAGGCATTTAGGACTACTAATCCTAAAGGGAAGGGATGTTGAGCTTTTATAGTTTCAAAGGTAAAAATACTAAGGCGACAAACAAGAACACATATAACAAGTATGGGGAAATCACATAAACAAATAAGGCTCAAACAGGCATCCTTTGATCAAACAAAAGCATATATTTTAGCATGTCTTACACGTACTGATTAAGGTCTAATTAAAACTTAAAGAGGTTGAGGCAGACTAATTTATTACATAGTTCGGGCAAGAAGCCCAAATCAGGCTTGCCTGCTGGTTGTAGTTAATAAAATCTTATCCAGTTTATAAGTTATCCTAAGGCTTGCCTAAGTGGTAGACAAAACCTATAGGCATGATATCTACAGATTTCAGAAATAAGAGTATGAACTGATTACAAATCGATTCAGGTATAAAGAAAGTTGCTAGTTAAAATGAAACGAGCACAAGTTTTACCACGTTATTGCTGTTAGTTTTTAAACTTACCAACGAATGAGGCGATTCAGATTTGAATTAGAACCCCTATATGCATGCTTTCTATGTGTTTGTTGACCTTAAAAAAACTGTTATAAACATAGGGAAGCGCATAAATCCTATAACATGATATCTAAGCGTTGCGTGCTATCTGATTACATTTTTGTTATTAGGACCTATAGACAAGTTTGCCTAGTGAAAAATGGGTATGCAAGAATCAAAAAAGACCTATAGGCATATTTTCTACGTGCGTGCAGAAGCTATAGACATAATATTCTACATGAAAGTGCAAGGTCCATATAGTCATGGCCCCTAAATGAGATGCAAAAGTTTTATAGACATGGTAACTATATGAAAAATGCAGAAATTCTTATAAGCATGGTAACTATATGAAAAATGCAAAAATTGTTATAGGTAGGGTAACTATATGAAAAATGCAGAAATTAGAGATTCCTCTAGGCAGATTATCTAACCATATACATGCATGGTTACCCCTCCCTTTTTACTAATCATCCCTAAAATTTATTACAAAAGTTATTACAGTCCAAAGAAAATGAAGTAAAGAAAATACATTAGAAATTGAAAATTACAACCAAGGAGAGCTTGATTCAGACTTCCTGTCTGAAGTATGAAGTAAACCAACTCCGAAGATCAATGTTCAAAGCCTTTCTATCACTTGGGTGTGTCAAAGTTCCCTAAGAGATTCTTAAGGACTCTGGGCAGTGCTTACACCCAAATGTATCACCTTATTAAACCAAAGTGCAGTGTGGAAGGGCCAGCCCTCAGGTGTCCAAGTTCAAAGGGAACTCAAGGTCCCAAGGCAAGGCTCATAAGAGGGGGGCAGAACTTAGGAACTAAGAGGGAGAGTGCAAGTGCAAAATTCCAAGAGGGAAAAGGGAAAGGGAAACAATATACATAGATACACATAGGGGTATAGGATATGGGAAGTGGTAGAGGGGCAAGGATAGGCTAGTGGGCATACCCAGCAATTGGACATGCTGGCACACCTCACAAGCCTGTTAGAACACATTGTTTCAGAGGTTATGATCATCTGAGGGATCCAGTTCAAACCATGGACAACAACTTTGCATATTGTCATTTTTTAAACTATAACCCAAAGCACATAAAGGGAAATAAGGAGCAGGTATTCACAGCAGAAACAAAGCATAAAAGAAATCAACATGCTAGTTAAATATTTAACTCTGCAACAGTGGAAAGTAGACATGGATACAGAAAGCTATAAGTAAGCACATTGTGAAGATGCTGAAGCTTAAATTAGGACATGCCAGTTTCAAAGAAGACAAGTAAAAAAAGCAGTAGCCTTGTAGAAGCCAAAATGCAAACAGGAAGGTGGAATACTATAAGTGCGAGCTCAGAAAAGATTGTGAAGTTGTAAAGTCTGAAGTGTGTGATTGTTAGAAAATCGTCTATTTTAAAAAAAAAAAAGGGGTCATGTATTTATAGTGTAAAAGGCAGGTAGAAATAAGGTAAGAAAATATTTATAGAACTGATTGTCAATCAATTACACAAAGCTCCCTTTAATTAAGAGATTCAGGATCAAACGAGCATAAGCCAATTAAGGAAAGAAATTAATGAACTCTTTGTGTAAAGCATGCGATTGAGGGCAAATACATAAAGGTTATTTAAGGATGAGTTTTTTGAAATACATGGTTTGTGCAAATAAGGCAAGGGAATCAATTAACAGCCAGTAAATCAGAGGTCAAAGATTTGTTATGAATGAACCAAGTCAGAAAGGTGGAAAAAGTTTTAACTTAAGAAAAATCAGCAAACAATTAATTCGACCTATTTAAAAGGAATTCCGAATCAATCACATGTTTAAAAATCCTTTTAAAGGGAAACTCACCACATAAAAAAGCACACAGACATGTTATGCATGAAAGAAACTTGTCATAAAATCAGTAGAAATTCCAGTATAGGAGAGTTCAGCAAAAATTTAGAATTGTATGAAAACAAAGATGTTCAAACTTAGTTTAGAGACTCAAAATTAGTCTGAAAGAATTAGGGGGTCTTTTGAGAAAACCCTAAAGCAAGGATGAGATAGCATGCAATAGAATCAAAATCACGTTTAGAATATTCAGAAAAGTGCATGCTTCTTCCATGACAGAACTCATGAGAAAACGTGACAGCAAAATAACATGCAAACAATAGCAGGATTCAGAGGACAAAATGGAAAATACTGAGGAGAACAGTTAAAGGAAACGTGCTTAAGAGGCTCTTTCTAGAAGAACTCAAACAAGGTTCAGTAGAAGACAAACAAAGAAACTTTAAGCGCTTAGTAGAAAAACATAGTAGAAGAATACAAGAACACCAGAAAAGTATAACAAATAACACATAGGAAAACAGAGTAAGATAAACATATGAGAACATGGTATAGAAAATACAGTAGAAGAATGGAATATAGAAATCACAGTAGAGGAACATATGTGGTAGAAGGAAAACATAAGAACACAGTAGAAAATCATACGAGACCATAATATAGGAAAACATAGTAAGAGGAGCATATAAGAACATGATACAAGAATACAGTAGAGACAAATACACATAAATGACAAAGAAAAATCCTAAAAACATTTAAACGTTTTTCAGAAAATCCTAGATTAGAAAAGATAGGTTTTTGAAAGTGATTTTTAAAGGAAAGTCGGGAGAATCGTTTGAAAACTTCAAGTAAAGCACAGATACACAACGGATTTAAGAAGATCGGAGAAGAAAACCTCGAAGGGTTAGGGTTTCAAAATAACCCTAAAATGAGAAAGGCTTTGAAAAGGTCACTGATCGGAGTCGGAGAAGCCAGAACCAGGCTCAAACAACCTTGATACGCCGAAGCAAAGCCGGAGATGACCCTGAGACCTCGAATTGGCAAAGGTCTGAGTGAAAACCTTCGAGGTCTGGTCTCGAACCTTCAATTATCAGGCACATAGGAGCAATAGGCGGTGAGTATAAGGGCCTCACAACCTGGGAAGCCATTGATTCCGGTGAATTTCACTATGGAAGTGATTAGAGGCGGCTAGGGTTAGGGAAGGTTCGACAGAGTTTGAGAGAGGAGAGGGGTTTAAAGGGAAGCATCTCAGACGAAATGATTTAGGGTTGGGGGGTTTGGGAAACTAAAAAGGCAAGGGGTAATCGTGGCCGTTGATCAGGCGGCTACGGTTAGGGAAGGTTTGAGACAGTTTGAGAGAGGAGAGGGGTTTCAAGGGCGGCGTCTCAGATGAAATGATTTAGGGTTGGGGGGTTGGGAAATTAAAAAGGCAAGGGGGAATCGTGGCCGTTGATCAAAATGATCAACGGCCTAGATCAAAAGGGAGAGCCGGGCAGGTTGGATAAGCGGGTCAGGGGTCGGGTTAAATTGAAAATGGGCTGGATAATTTGGGATGGAAATTGAGTTAATTTGGTGGGGGTGATTTGGGCTAAAATTAAAATAAAATAGGGCTAGCATTCAAATAGCCACTTTTTCCTTTTTTATTTTATAAAAATAGTAAAATAATTTCTAAAAATAAATTAAAGGTGCTAAATTAATTAATAGTATTTAAATATTAGATTAAAAATACTGGAATCAAATTTATAATTATAAACGCAATTAATTCTTAAAATATGCTAAAATTATAATTATATCAATTTAGCTTTAAAAATACTAAATAAATTTGTAAAATGTATAAAAATCACCTTAGCTATATTTTGGCATAAATATGAGAATAAAATAAGTTAATCACCAAAAATAATAATTTGAGGGATGATTATTGGTTTTTATAATGCTGAAAATAGGGCAATAAATTGATTTAAAAATTAGAAAAAATACGAAAATATTTGGACACACTTATATATGCATATATATATACTATTTTGAAAGTATCTTTCATATAAAATATACATGAAAAAATAGGTATCTACAAGTTCCCATGCTTCCACATCAACTATAGCCTTCCCAATTGTAAGGAAAGGTCTTCCCAAGATTATAGGCACCTCAAAATTGACCTCGCAGTCAAGAATCACAAAATAAGTTGGCAAGATAAATTTGTCCACCCAGATAAGAACATCATTAATAATACCAAATGATCTCTTCATTGATCTATTCGCCATTTGCAATCTCATGGAAGTCGGACCCAGTTGCCCAATACCCAAAGTCTTGAAAACTGAGTAGGGCATCAAGTTGATTACTTGCTCCCAAGTCACATAGAGCTTTAGCAAAGTATGAACTCCCAATGGTGCAAGGAATGGTGAAAGCATCGGGATCTTCTAGCTTCGGAGCCATTGAATGCACTATTGCACTCACTTGGTGGGTCATCTTGATAGTTTCACAATCCATGGATCTTTTCTTTGTCACCAAGTCTTTCATGAATTTAGCATAACTCGGCATTTGTTATAGAGCCTCCACCAAAGGCACATTAATGGATAAGCTCTTCATCATGTCATTGAATTTCTTGAACTGATTCTTATTTTTCTGCTTTGCTAGCCTTTGAGTATAAGGTGGAGGTGGCCTAGGTAAAGGTGTCTTGGATTTGGGCACGACAGTTTCCGGCATGTCTATTACGTGTTCCCTAGACGGGTTCACGTTATTCTGTGTTTCCACCTTGGTGTCTTTGATTTCAATCCTCACTTATTCATTTATGTTCTCATCAATCACGTTTTCAACCACCAAAGGGATCTCATCCTCTTGCAACTCAACTTCATCATTCATAATTTCTTTTTGTTTGGAGGCGTTTGCATAACTGCCTCGCCCACTTCTCATTGTAACCGCCATTACATGACCGATATCGATCCCACTCTTCGGGTTGACTACTGTATCACTAGGTAGAGCCCCCTTAGGGCGAGTATTCAAGGACTGTGAGATTTTGCCTAGCTGAACCTCCAAGTTTCTGATTGAAGTATTGTGGGATGCCAACTGAGAATCGGAGTCAGCATTCTTTTTCATCATCTGTTCAAACATCATTTCACTTATCCCTTATTTCATTGTTGGATTAACTAGGACCTTGGGATGGAAAAGGAGGTGGATTGCTCGGTTGTTGATAAATTGGGGGCCTTTGAAAGCCTTGCCCCCGATTTCCCTGTTTGTTATTGTTCCAACCACCCTGATTGTTGTTTCCACCCCAGTTGTTGTTATTACCCCAGTCTCCTTGATCGTTCTGATTGTTGTTCTGGTTGCCCCAATTAGGATTTTGATTGTTTTTTCCCCAATTGTTGTTCCCTTGTTGTTGATTATTCCAATTGTTGTTTTCTTCTTTTTGATTACCTCACTTGCCTTAGGATCTCTACTGTTGTTGTTGGTTGGAAGAATTTCCCTTTTGGCCTTGATAATTGTTCGCGTATTGAACTTCTTCATTCTGCTCTTCATACTCATCATCTTGGAACCCACCACTGTCTTGATTGTACTGATCCAAATTCCCTTGGTTTTGTTTCCCTATTTGTCTTCTTTTGTTCACTAACATGTTGACACCCTCCATAGCATTCACTTGTTGTAGAGCTTGAACCTGTTGTAATGGTGCCTTTGCCAGCTGGTTCATAGTTGTTGTCAATTCTGCTATTGCCTGCCCATGATCATGGAGCTCTTTGTGCAAATGAATGACTGTGAGGTCACCCTGTGGCACATTTTCTCTACTTTGCCAAGCGGAAGAAGTGTCCTCCATCTCATCCAAAATCTCACAAACTTGATCATACAGCGTGTTCATGAAATTGCCCCAGCTAATTGGTTCACTATGCACTGATTTGTTGTGTTAATGCCTCAGTAGAATGTCTATTGTATCATCGCCTCAGTCATATCATTGTTAGGGCATTCCTTAACCATGGTCCGATATCGCTCCCAAATCTCATGTAGTGGTTTATTGGTCTCTTGTTTGAAAGCTAAGATTTCATCCCTCAAAGTAGCCATGTGCCCCGGTGAGAAAAACTTCAAAATCAATTTATCCGCCAACTCATCCCAAGTATGGATGGAATGGTTGGGGAGTCTCTCCAACCAGTCTCGTGCCTTCCCCGAAGAGAGAAAGGGAATAGTCTCAACCGCAAGGCGTCCTCGGACACGTTGGTTTGCTTGCTCCCCCAACATGTATCATCAAAACTCTTGAGGTGCTTGTAGGCATTTTGATTGGGAGCACCAGTGAAATATCCTTGTTGCTCCAGCAAGGTCAGCATCACATTGGTAATTTGAAAATTGCCCGCCCGGATTCGGGGTGGGATAATTGCACTGGCATATCCTTGGTTGGGAAGAACCCGAGGGGCCACTCTTAGAGGTGATTGGGGGGGTATGGAATATTGTCATTGGTATTAGCATTGGCCCGGTGGCCTCTCTGTTGTCCTTGAGGTACAAAGGGCACCTCATCCTCACTATTGTCATCAACCTCCTCCCCCGGGATCACATTTCCAAGAGGGTCATTGTTGTTATTTGCCACCATTTGGTACCTGAATTGGCATCAAACAAAGATTAGTATCACAGAAGGAAATAAACAAAATACGCAAAACTATTTAGATAGATAGCCAAAATTGTTAGATCCCCGGCAACGATGCCAAAAAGCAACAGGTGCCAACCCTGCACCACTATAGAGCAGCGAGAGCGGTCGATGCAGCTTTTACCCAAATATGGTCGGGATCGAATCCACAGGGAGCTAGACGTTGGAGTTGGTTTCCTATCCAAACTAGGAATGCGCAATTCTTTTAATTGCTCTTCTAATCATAGTTGGTCTTTTTGATTATTTCTAATTTTATGCTAATAATATGATAAATTAAGCTAAGAGTAAAACACTTGAAAGCTTATCTAATTGGTTAAAGAGGCACTAGGGAAGTGACTTTCTCCTAGGTGGATATTTGATGGATTCTAAAGTCTAAAGCAAGATTGTTATGATGGGGATTATAACATAACCAATGCATGAAACTTCTCACTCTATACCTCTCGGTAGTTTGAGTGATTTTGCCCTAATTGACTTTCTCAAGACCAATTGGGTATTATAATAGTGGAAGCAATTGAGGTTCAAGTAGGGTATTACTATCTCTAGGTTTAACCCTTTAATTGGGGCTATCAATCTCTTGAATACACCTCAATTCCTTGTTGGACCAATTTTCCTAGACTCAAGCTCTCTTTCTCAAGAAGAACCCAATTCACAAGGCCACAAATTAGTGTTTGCAACCACTAATTCAACATGGAAAACATAAATTAGTTCAAATATCAAACACCCATAATTTCAAGCCTTAAAACTCAAGACCCATCAAATACTCACACTAGGGTTGAGCCACAACCCTAGCTAATAGGTTTAGCTACTCATAATAAGGGAAGAAAATAAGAAATTAAATGAAGAATAAACCATAATAATTAATACAAACTAAGATAATGAAGATTTGGCGTAATAGTAGATACAAATTACTCAAAATGGAACAAAAGAGTCGTTCACGTGCTTAGCCCAAAGTCAAATTACAAAGATGACCTAAAAATGTTAAAAGAAATTATTTATACTAGGCCAAATTTTCTGGACAAAAATACCCCTGACGAGGTAATGCTGTCCGCACAAAATGCATCGCGGACCGCACTGAGACTTTTTGGCTTGACTCTACTGTCTCTAAATCTGGCCACCGCGGGCCGCATAAAATGCACCGCAGCCGCGGTGGCTTCAATGCGGTCCGCACAAGTGGCTTGCGGTCCGTGTTGGCTTCACTCTCCATTTTTCATAACTCTCTGAATCTCATCTCCGTGGACCGTACAAAATAGTTTGCGTCCACGGTGAGGCTACTGCAGTCCGCACAAAATGGTTCGCGGTCGCAGTGCTTGAGTTACCAAAAACTGCATCTCTCTGAATCTCATCACTGCAGACCGCACAAAATGTATTGCGGCCGCAGTGGATCTGTTTCAACTGTGCTTGGACTTGTACTTGGTACTTGTGCATGTTTCACTCCTTTTTGAGCTGATTTTGACTAATTGTCACCTTTTTGACAAAACCCTGCAAACAAGTACGACATTTAAGCCTTTGGGACTATTTTGTATATATTTTTAATCAAAACTCAAGTAAAAAGGAATTTAAAATGAATTAGAATTTCTAGTTATCAATAATCTAAAGGATTTGATAACATCAACCTTCAAAAAAACCTCAGAAGGAATTCAATTATGTTTTCACAAACAAACTATTGATAAATTTCCGATTCATCGAACCTTCAAAACACCCAATGGGTACAAAACAAATGCAAAGGTATAACAAAATTTTCACTAAGTCTTTTAGCCGAAAAGAGGAAAAAATTATATAACCATCCTACAGGCCGAATTAGCCCAACTTAAAGAGCCTAAGGGCCGACTTAAGGAGCCTAATAGCCGATATATAAGAGCCTAAGGGCCAACTTCGAAAGGCTTAAGGGCCAAAAACATATAGTTCGAGACTTCGTTCTCACTCGACTCGGACTCAAGAGTCACGATATCCCGAGCTCACATCGAATTGATTTAAACTTAGCTCGAGGATTACTATATCTATCAATAAAGATCTAAGAGTTTATTATATCCCGAGTCCAAAACCAATTCTCGGACCAACCATTCAGGCTGTGAAATTGAATTTTCCATAAATAAAGACAATATGGGACTCATCACAAGCCAATGTTGAGACAAAGAGTTCATGTGTATTTCCAAAAGATATTTACAAATACTCGCGAGGAGTCCTTACACAAAAGACACTAAGGTGAAGTAAAGAAACTTAAAACTACTCCGGGGCTGCACCTTCAGCAGTTGCATCTCCTTCGAGAGCCTCATCTTTAGGGTTTTTGTCTTCACCCCCCCCATCAGAGACATTGTTTGAATCTTCATCATTAGAAAGAAAAGCGGCATCTTCTTCCGAAGTCTTAGCATTTTCAATATCGACCAAAAGATCGAAGTCACGAGCATGCACCTCCTCGAGGGTTTCTCCGAGCTGTCGCCTGGCGTGGTCAAGTGCACATGATAACTTAACTTCGACCGCGGTAGAGATCTTCTTTACCCGTGCATTAGCTGCTTCTGCATCGGCTCGGTACGATGATATAATTGCCTCAGCATCAGATTTGGCCTTGCCCAGCTCGACAGCAGATTTTACTTTGAGCTCCTCGATTTTGCGGCCTCGAGCTAGGCTCTCCTCCTTTGCACATTGAAACTGGCGTTCGAGTGAAGCCAGCTTCTCTTGAAGAGTTTCTTTCTCAGAGGCAAGATTGTCCATGCCTTGCCTCCACCCCAAGGTCTTAGCCTCCTTCATCTTAAGCTCATCCAGAAGTTGCTCCACCAACTCACCCTTCTGCTGAAACTGCGAAATTAAAGTATTAGTCGTCAAAACAAGAAAGTACATAACAGACCCTCAAAGGCTATATTACTTTTTCAACAAACTCGGCTCGTTCTTGGCAAGCCTTCGTCAATTCAACTCGGAGATCGTTGATCTCCCCCTATTTCTTGGCATAGAGGATTTTAAGATTGTCCCTCTCTTCTGAGATCTTCTTAAGCTTGGCTTCGCATAGGGAAAGCTCAGTCCGAGATTTGGTGAATGCTTATTGGTGAAGTGACACGGCCTTCTCACAAGAAAAGGAGGTTAGAATCAGAAAGATGAAGCTTAAACTCGAAATAATGAAAGACAAAACTTACTTGTCTGAGGAGATTTTTGGCTTCCTCAAGAATAAATGAGGCATCAGGATTGGGACCTTCTTCGATTCCCGCAAGACACTCCCAAAAAATATTGTTCCCTTTGAGTCGCTGCCACATCGGGAGTCACCGTGTCTTGAGCATATCGGAATTACCCTTCAAAAAATAACGGGCCTTGTGGCAAGTCATCTATGTTGAGTACCCTAAGTGATTCACTTGGGGTGTTATCCTGTGTTTGAAGAGCCTCGGATTTAGGCTCTTCGAGCTCATTCATCAAGCGTCCCCCGAGACAGGGTACACCTTTTCTGCTTGATGGCTTGGGGACTTTGTTCGAGCTCTCTTATAAAATTTCTTCGGCTCGAGATTGAACCGCCTCTATCACCATCGGTTCAGCGGCCTTCGGAGCGTCAGAGCTTCCTTTTTCCTGAGCCACCAGCAGGCAGTCATCATCCTCTTTATCTTTCTCCTAATCCCGAAGGCATTGAGCCGTTTATGATGATAGGGCCACGGGGTCAACCTTGGGCCTTCGAGCTTTGCTTTTCTTTTGCCTCGGGGAATTTGCAGCAACCTCCTTTTTCTTTTCTTTTCCTTGGAAGACTTTGGCATCTCTTCTTCACCAAGTCGGGGTGGCCGCATAGCAACGACATCTTCGAGGCCTACATATAAAACAAAGTAAGTATTTCTCTAAAAAACACAAGTAAGCAAACAAAGGAGCTCACCATGGTTTTGAGCCTCTCATCGACCCTTGGCTAGTTCACGCCAGCAGCGCTCCACGTAGGAGGAAGTAGAGGCCAGATTTCGGACCCAACCTTCGAGGTTTGGGACCAGCCAGGAAACCAAGAAATGGCTATACCATAGGAAAGGAGTTAGATTGAGAAGAAGATGAAGGAGAACAAGAAAAAAGGAAACATGATAGTAAGTTATTATCAAAAAGCATGTACTTACGTTTTATATTCCATTCCTCGGGGAATGGCATCCTCTTAGCAGGGATTAGGTCGGAGGTCCTGACTTGGACAAACCGGCTTATCCATCCTCGGTCTTTGTCCTCATCGATGCTGGAGAAGAGAGATTTAAAGGATCGGCATTGCAAACTTTATCAAGCCACCTCGATAAAGGCAAGAGCTATACAACCTAATCAAATAGTCGAGGGTAAAAGGCATCCCCTCGACTTGGCTCGAAAAGTATCTAATCAAATTGACAATTTGCAAGAATAAAGGGTAGACCTGGCCGAACGTCACTTGGTATCGTTGGCAGAAATCAAGGATAATTTGGTCTATGGGACCCATGGATAGAACTACGGAGCCCAACGTGAATGGATAGGTATACACGCTTAAGTACCCCACTTTATATGTAGTGATATCCTCCTCGGGGGAAGGGATCACTACTTCTTTGTTCTCCCACTTGCAGTCCTTCTTTACTTGCATGAGCTCGTCCTTGGTTATCAAACAGACATATCGAGACATGGGCTCGCATCGGCCTAGTGTCGATACAGATTTCTCGATCTGAAAATCGAATATTATTTCACATGGCGGGGGAATGCAGTCCTCAATACGATGGGGCACTACCGATTTACTCTTGGTCGGTCAAGAAAATGAAGAAGCTTTTTCTTTTTGGGGAAGCGATTTAGAGGTCTTAGCCATTATAATATGGAAATTCAAGAAAATAGAGAATGTTGATAATGAAGTAAGAGCTATTGAAGAGAAGGGAGAATTAAGAGAAATTGAAAGAGCTAATGAGACTTTGAGAACAATATGAGAATAAAATTTGCAATATTGTGAAGTTTATCTATTTATAGAGGTCATTTAAGCATACTGAGGAAGCCAAAAAGCCGACCGTCAGTCATCTCCAATTAATGACTTTGGGAACCGCGCGAAAAATAACCTTTTAGTCACTTTAGCCGCTGACGTCATGAGATTGGCATCAGGATCAAAGCGTCAAAGATTAATTCATTTCTTATCGACCTATTTCGAGTTTGAGCAAAGTGTTCACTCGACTACTAAGCCCAAGGGCTACCCGAGTTTGAGAAAATTCTCACTCAGGGACTATAAAAAGCCTATGGGCTAACTTTATTTCGAGTTCGAGCAAGTGCTCACTCGACTACTAAGTACTAAGCCCAAGGGCTGCCCGAGTTTGAGAAAATTCTCACTCGGTGATTATCTACGAAGCCTAAGGGCTAACTTTATTTCAAATTCGAGACCTTGCTCTCACTCAACTCGGACTCAGGAGCCCCGATGTCCCGAGCTTGCATCAAATCAATTTAAGCTTAGCTCGAGGATTAACGAAACCTTAAGAGGTATTATATTGATCGATTAAGAACCTAAGAGTTTATTATGTCCTGAGTCCGGTATTTGGACTAATCACTAAAGTTATACAATCAGATTTTTCACAAATAAAGATGGAATGGAATTCAACACGAGCCAAAAATAAGACAAAAAGATCATTTTATATTTCCAAGAGATGGTTATAAAATATATTTACAACATCCACGAAGGGTCCTTACACAGTGACAAAGAAGCAAAAAACAAATGCCAAGAACCTAATCTACTTATAGGGCAACGTCCTCGAAAGCGGCATCTCCAGGAACCTCCCTCCCGGGGACCCTCTCTGGAAATGTTTGTGAGCTTGAAGAAATTTAGGGCAGAAAACCCTCGATAAATGTAACTATATTTCCAGCAGCGGGGATTGAGTGATCTGTTGAAATTTTGGGCCATGATATGTTAAAAAAGAGCGGCAAAAAAAAAAGACCAGAAGGGAAGATAAGAAGATGTAACTTCACCTTCTATCACAAGAAAAACCAAAAAAGGTTGCAAGATGCCCGAGCAACGATCCAAGAATATTCAGCCTTAGTAGATGATAGTGCCACCTTACTCCATGGCAAGCAAAAGAAGTGAAGTGTCACACCAGCTTAAAGTTAAAAGAGATGAGCGGCAGGGTGAAGTTCGCATATTTTCTGATGCAAGAAGGATTATGCGCCCTTCTCTCGTTGTTTCAAATTGAAGCGTTGAAAAAAGGAGTCTTGGCGTAACTGGTAAAATTGCTGCCATGCAACCAGGAGATCGCAGGTTCGAACTATGAAAATAGATGATTAAAGAAAGAAATAAAGAAGGAAAAGGATCAAAGTAGATGAAGATGAAATAAGTACAGTTCTTTGTTCAATAGAGTAGCCTCAAATTTATAGAAAAACGATGACGATTCAGCAGTGCAAGCGGCCAACCGGTGCTGACGCGCATTTGATATTTTGGGAAAGCGTGCTGACATGATATCTCTGTAAAGACAGCGCCAAACCAAAGTCAACCTCTGCAAAGTCACACCTCTTTAGGAGGGAGGTGACATGCATGTATTACACAAATACTTCGCATAAACAACCAGTGCCATTGCTGGCCCGGCCAAAACATAAATTGCTAGTCTCCAGAAAAAATACTTTTAACCAAAAAGAAAAAAAAATTAAACTCAATCTAATCCTACAAGTGGATTTCGGGTAGGATACTGACCACGCAGTCTTAGACCTTGTGCATACATATAGTCTCTTTTTAATAGACCCTTGTCTCAAAGGAAGTATGACTTTTAACCAAAAAAAAAACACTTTTTAAAATAATCACATTTTCAAAATTCGGTAAACCAGGCTATTACTTGGAATAATTCTGTTCCTTCAAAATTTTGAAAGCCTAAAATCTGTATTTTATTCGAGAGAAAAACTAAAGAATATAGGAGAACTAGGACATGAGTCTAATTTCACTAAACATGAAAAGACAAGCAAACAGTTTTCAATAATTTAATATATAAAAAATGTGTCTAGAATTTTATCTTGATTTTTTTTAAAGTAGGGTCTTAAACGACACTGAAAGTTCAACAATTCATCCAGTGTGGAACAAAAGCCTTACTATGATTTATCTACATAATATTCGCTCAACCAAAGATCCAAATTAAGCTAGTCATTGATTCGTTCTGTCTTTTCTGTTAAATAGATTTCAAGCTCTTCTTAGTTTTTTTTTTCTCTTTTTATTTTACGGAGTTTGTTGGTTCAAGTCCGAATTCACTATATTTTGAAGATAATTGAAACTTGTTGTGAAATGTTGGGCTTAAGTTTAGGAGCAATTCGGGAATTCACCTAATACAGAGATATTTTTTTCTATTCAAATTGTAAGTGAACATATGAGATCATTCTCAAGCGATTCCAACCTTAAAGGACTTGCTTTGGAATGCGAGTTTTATATTCTTTTAGTGACTTTTGACTCACTGAAATAAGTATGTTAGAGCTAATATTTCTATAGGAAATTTATGCGAGCATTACTGCTATCTTGTGCTAAGGTTGCACAAGTTGATGACTATTCATGTTGGAGTATTGACTTTTGAGATAAGATTGGAGATGCTAGAAAGAAGAATAGATTATTGCTTATTTAATAGATTACTTCCTAATGATTAAATTTTGTCGCAATAAAGGGGCAGCTTGGTGTACTAAGCTCCCGTAATATACGGGAATCGGAGAAGAGCCGGACTACAAAGGACTATTGTACGCATCTTTACCCTGTATTTCTGCAAGAGACTATTTCAACGACTCGAACTCGTGACCTTATAAGGTCACATGTAGCAACTTTATCAGTTATGTCAAAGTTTAGTAAATAAAATCACCAGCATGAGGCAGTTGCTTTTGGTTTTGTCGCAACATGTGAATTTTGTACGATGAATAAAGAAATTCACCATTGATGAGCCAATTGCCTTTGGTATTTGTCCGCAAGCAGAAGTTTTGGTTTTGTAGTTTGTTATGAATGCTATTATTTTAGTTATATACCTTTTTTCCAAAAGAGATCAATAAAAAATAAAATAAGAAATTCTTAAAAGGTGATGGTCCAAACTATGGCAAACCATTGAGAGACATTATGGCGGTGGCGCAAACTGGCCAACCAGAGGAAGAAGCGCTGCTCTGAGAAGACAGCAACAAGGTAGTGCCACTAAAGCACCAACCAAACCCAACCTTCATCTCCATAGGAGGAAAGACATCTCCATAGGAGGGAACGTGCCATGCCAGTATTACACAAATACTGTTTGCATAGACACCCAGTTACCATTGCTGACCCAACCAAATCCACTTCTGTCAAATGGCTTTATTAATAGTGTCCCATCACCTTAGTGCCCCCACTTGGGTCACAAGCTTGCGCTACCAAGCTCGGCGTTCTTCGTATCTTGTTGAGCTCTTTATATAGTGGTCCTTTTGGTATTCTGTACACGGTGTGGGATGGGGGAAGGGGATATTCTTTCCTTGCCAACTTAAAATGGAATAATTCTATTTCCTCACTAAAAACTCAATGTATGAGCATCTAAAGCAATAAATAGTAATAATAATAATTGCCGCATCTCAGGTAAAATATCTACTAGTAGCTTTTACTATAAGGATTCTAGGAATTTCATTGCTTTGATTAGGGCATCAATGGACCTTTGAAAACTGCCTAAATCAATATCGAACTGATTATGTTGTTTCTTTTAATAAAACCGTAGATTCTAACGGAATTTGAAATCACACCGAATAATTAGAAGATGTTATTTTTTGTGTGAAATAAACCGAAAAATACTTAACTGTATCGAATACATTTATACATTAAGTTTAAAGATAACAAAACATTAAATTCTTTTTCTCAGCCCTTGAGAATATATAAACGGCTACGAGCTAACATGTGATTAATACTCGAATTCCCAACTCTCAAACATATTCTACTACTCATATTAAAATTAAATTAGTTCTAACATCTTAAGTAGCCAAGGTATTCCAGCGATCTTGAGTGGCAAGTAACAAAATATTAGATATCTTTCCTCTCGTATGATTTAGATTTATATATTTACTCTTCTAACTCCCAACTTGATTTATATCTTTTTCGTATGATTTATATTTGCTTAAATTATTTTACGTTGTTGTAAAATAGTGGAATGGATCTTTATACTTGCCATCTTTTATGTTCCCTCGATTCATATCGTTAAAAAAATAAAAATGCCTAGAGAGTTTTATGTAAATCGTATGCAAGTCCGCATATTATCGCGTTCTAACTTCCACAAGCAACATTTGAAAATAATAAAATTAACCAAAGTACACCAATACGGAAGGAAAACCGAGATGATTGAGACGGTTTCATAAAGTCTAATTTCATTATACAAAATAGAGTAACCAAAGAATTAATATGGTATAAAAAATTTAAATCAATCATCTGTTAAAGAGTATTACAACTAAGACATCACTGGAGGTCTCAAAATAAAACTTATCAATTGGACTAGGCATTTCACATCATGTACACTGCAGACTGCTATGCTCTCTCTTGCAAATAAAGGCATCCTTTTCTTTTAGTTTTTAGTTCTTTCTAAAATAACATAGTATTATGAATCACCATCTCCTTTGCCTACTCTAAAAGGAACTCTTATTTCCATATCTGGAAGTACAAATTGCTCTTACTTATAATTTTAATCGACAAATGAATGCCTCTTCTAGCA
>MU765914.1:80018-126760 GCA_026770625.1 Nicotiana glauca | reverse complement strand
TGGTTGGACCCGTCAAGGGTTGCCTACGTATCTCACACGTGGTGAGAATCAAACCAGCGTAGTTCGGGCAAACTATTAAAATAAACCCCTTTTTTTCTAATTTTTTGGCAAAATAAAATAACCAAAATATTTTAAAGCAATAATTTCATTTTCAATTTTATTGACAAAACAAACTATATATTTTGATTTTTGAAAACAAAACAAAATAATTTTTTTTTATTTGCAATAACCCTAAAAACTCTTTATATATATATATATATATATATTTTGCTTTAGTTAAAACGAAATCTTTCTATTTTCAACCTTTTTTTTTCTTAGTTAAAAATTTTCTTCTTCTCTTTTTTTTAACCGGTCAGCATGATGGGCGGAGACAAATAAATGCAATACGTAAAATGTATGGTGGTCATGTCATATCCGGGTACCTGTCCTAGACGGACCCAACCCCTGTGTTGAGTCCCCTAAGTCATACATGATGCAAATAAACGTCCCTATTCTAAGTTCAAAACCTGGTTATACGTATTTGGCGACGTCCAAAGGTTTGAAGGCATATGGGACATCTCTTCAGCGTTCATAGATCATTACAATCATTCCGACGGCGAGACGCTGGCGGATGATTGAGAAGTCGCTTCGTGAAGCTTGTCATGATGACGCACGTTTTTGTAGAACTGAACCGGTTTGCGGTTGTCCATGTAGTTAATGATGGCTATTGGGTTTCGCAAAAACAATTTATGTTGCCTATAAAGATGGGCTGAGGCATTCATTTCTCATATTTTCATTTGTTCATCTGAGAGTGATTCTGAAGAAACTTTTTCCTCCTGCTAACTCACCTTCATCTTTTTTCTTTGATCGTTATTTATTTCATCTTATCCACCGAACTTTATTCCTTTCTCGTTAGTGAATCAACAATGACAGGCAGTTCCTCCCATGATGCTCTTATGATGGTTTTTTCGGTCAATTCTCCGGTAGTTGAAGGGCCATCTCCGGCAACGCGAGGCGCATAACAGGTAGAGACCGGTGAAGCTCCATCGGTTGACGAGATAGTACCTCGGCCCGGAGGTCCGATGATTGATTTCACTGCCGATAGTGGGGAGGATCCGGTGGATGAAGCCCTGTTAATGGGGGAAAATTGGGATGGCCTGACTACGGGAACAGGGGGTCATCCCCACCCATGCAGACGTCGTTCTTGCTAGAAGCGAGGAGAGGGTCCACACCGATCGCAGGGGATACTGCGTCCTTTATGCCTATCCCTTCAGGTTGGGGTTTAAGATCCCACTTCCAATGCTGGTGGTGGATTTCTGTCGTTATTACAGAGTATGCCCGGGTCAGCTCACTCCTTACCTCTACAAATTGTTGGCAATATTCATTAAGCATGTGGAACTGGCCGGTAGGGTGGTCACGCTGCAGCATGTGCTCAGCCTCTACGCTCCCTAGAGAGTTCGTGGTACCATGATTCGGGCGTGCCTTCATAGGTCGAGGGGCCTAACTACGACACTGGATGATGAGGTTGACCCTCGCCCTTTTGAGCATTTCTTTTTCATCAGGACTGATCATTTAGTGGCGTGCCCCACTAGGTTCCCAGAGGCTTGGAATCATGCACGTAAGTTACTTTATCATCGAATTCTCTTTTATACTTTTCCTTATGTCTTGTACTCGTGAGCGTTAACTAGTGTCAATTTTGTAGCCGAAAAGTCGCTGCCGGCTCCGTTAGCTAGGATACGGGGGTGGGTTGAGGTCGTGCTCCCCCATACCGAGGGGATACGCACGTGGGCATCTTTTTGGGAGAGGCATGGCCGTAGGCCTGCTACAGGTGAGAAGTTGATTTCTTCTTCGATTCAATTTTATTTATCGACTTTGCTTTTCTGTGACAAGGAGGGTAAGTCGTGCCAGGGCCCCTCAGTTGGCCTTCCGAGGACCGGGTGCAATTGCTCAGCTTACTGCAGTACCGGTTCCGCGCCACGTACCGAGGGTGGCATTAGTTGAATCTTCAGCAGCTCCTTCTCCACCATGGGTCCGCACTTCAGGACGAGGGGCCGTCGGAGGTTGTGCGCCTTAGAGCGGAGTCGCCATCAGACGGGGAGGAGAAGAGGTCGTTGATAAGGCATAGGGTCGTGTTCACGCGGTCTCCTCCTGTGGTAATTAATTTGGACTCCCCTCCGGCGGATGCAGAAGAGAGTGCGGCTGCAGTGCCCGCCGTTGAAAGTGAACACACAGTGGGAGTTGCCTCGGTTGGCTTAGCCCGTGATGATACCGTCGCTTTGGCGACTCAGTTGGTGGCTCCAGTCGATGAGATGGGAGGTAGTTCCTCAGCGGCTGCTAAGGTTGGCGAGTCAAGTGCTCTGTTGGTGGTTACAGCGGGTAATTCTACCTCACTAGTGGTGGAAGGAGGAAGGGATGCTGCAGGAGATGAGTATGGGTCCGAATCTAATTTGGACCCCGATGACGTCCGCATGTTCTGGGAAGGCTTCACAAATTCGGCGGTGCGCACAGAGGGGACGTCTCGCCTCATCGAGGTCCCCACAGATTTGAACTTATTGCTCCAAAGGGAGAGTTTGGTGCCACAATTTGGGTTGCTATGCTCGGAGGCCGAGAATGCGTCGTTGAGGGACGTCAGGGATATCAGGCTGATGAATGAGGTGGCCGTAATATGGCATCGTAATGATTCTTCTTTGCCTTCGTTTGCTTTTTATCCTAATTGTTGCCATTGCTTTGCAGTCTTATTTGTTGGAGGTGGAGAGCGTCCGTCCATCTAGCATCCGCTCGGGGGTATTTTTGCGGGCGTTGGAGAAATATCGCCGCTGCCGAGATCGATGCCGGGAGATGCACGCGTGCTTAAGGAATGTGCACCCATATTTAGGAAAGTAATATTATTAACATTCGCGCCTAAAGCGACTATGCGTTTATTAACTTTGGGAAAGACCGTGAAATTCACTAAACGGTCCTCCCAATTTCTAGTATTTTTGTAAGCAATTATTGAGGGCCCCCCAATTATGTTATAATTTGGCGAGGCTCGTCTCATCATTTTATTTAAAGGGCAACTTAAAAGTAATTACAATTATCTATTTAATTTTGTCTCTAAAATGAAGGGAAAATCCTAGTAAATTATTATTTTTTAAAGCTATTTCAATTTGGTTTATGAACTATCACATCTTTTTGGGCCTTGAATATGGCCCAAGGAAGGAACAAAACATAGGTGTGCATCAAGGAGATCTGAACTGGCCAAGCTCGCATGAGCAGGAAATGTCAAAACTGGGCCTATTAAGGCCGCAATGGCTTGAAACGGGCCGTTCATTCCTGAACATTAAGCTGAGCCCAAACGCTGGCCCAAATAATAACCAAACGTCTATGAAATTGGACTATAAGCAGCTCAATCACATAAGGCCCAACACCACAAGATTTTAACCAAAAATAGAGGATATAAACCAGGAACATACAATTAACCAATTTCAAAACGAAATTCCAGCCTTTCAATCACCAGAATCAGAAACGATCAACAACAAAAAAACAGCCTTAGAGTTGAATTTAGATCAATGAAACAGTAAATTTTGGATATTTTCTGTTAAGTCTAATGTTTTTGATTTTTGAAAGTGGTTAATTGTGAAAGTGTGGAGCTAAAAATGGCAGAATTACTTTAAGGAGATTTTCAGATTGCCAAAAACTTCAAAAACTTATCAAATGAGGCATATTGATGCTTATTTATAGAGTTAAAAATGGAGGGAATTTTGAATTTTATTAATTACATTATGGTCCCTCTTTTATTTCAGTTTTATCCTTATTCTTTTTTTAGTTAGTCGATTGGATACCCTTATTTGTGAAAAATCACATTAATTACCCCATCTAGAACATTCTATCCAAGTGTATTACCCTACATACCCCTACCTCTCTTAGAAAATTACCATATTGATATTTTCTTCTACCCAGAATGCCCCCACTTCCTATGATTTATTTCCATTGCCCCATTTCACATTCCCAAACTACCCCTGAATCCAAATCAGATTTACCAAGTGACCTCATGCCCTTTTACCATTTTACCCTTTGAACTTTGAATTAATTTCAGAAATAAAGTTTAATTGACTACTAATTAATCAAATCAAAACTAATCAGGTACAATTTAACTAACAGCTATAACCAATATCAACTAATTATTTTCCATTTAATCCAAAAATTATTCAAACTAACATTTATCAGAATCAAAAATTTAACTCTAACAGTTAACAAAATCGAGTAATTTCAGAAGCCAACAAAATCATACTAAAATTCTAATTATACTAATTTCTATATCAAATAAAAATCTGTTTATTAAACCCTACAATTAATATTTAGTTAACCCTTTTAGAAATTAAAAGATAATTTTTTTTCTTTTTTACTAGAATCTGTAAACCTTATAAAAAAACAGAAACAAATAGAAAACAATTAAAACACATATTTAATTACATGCACACAAAGAAATAAAATCAAAGAAAGAGAAAAGAAAGA
The DNA here is from genome assembly GCA_026770625.1 of Nicotiana glauca. NCBI lineage: Eukaryota > Viridiplantae > Streptophyta > Magnoliopsida > Solanales > Solanaceae > Nicotiana > Nicotiana glauca. The sequence goes on along the minus strand of MU765914.1, from coordinate 122,287 downwards.
AAAACTTAGCTTTGATTTTTTATCGGACAGTCTCTTTTGTGTTTTTAGTCGTGAAAGATTTCCAAAGTTTCAGAGGTCTTGGCATCAATTTCTTGAATTTCTTGGTCATCAGCGAACTTCGAATTTAAATTTTGAGCCATTCCAGTGACCTTTGAGGCTCAAGGGTCTCGAAACTAGGTTGAGGGTGTCAAAGAGGAGATCTGGTGTGATTATGGGCTTGATTGGTTGAACTAGTGTTCGCCGGAGTTAGGGTTCCGGCGACACTCTTTGGGATATTCGAGCAAAACCAAGGTTATTCGAGGGAAACGGGGTATAGGGAGGATTCAGGGGTTCGAGGGGGTTCTGAGGTGTTATTTGTGGAGTGATTGGCATAAGTTCCGTCTCCCGCCGGTAGGGTTCCAGCGGGGTCTATTGAGAGAGTATAGAGGCGGCTAGGTTAGACGGGGGGGAAGACTGAAATGTTTCTGATATTTTTTTGATATACGATATAAATATTAAAACGTAACAAATGACCCCTATCGTTGGATTAATGAGAACGAACGGCTAAGATCTCCTGGGCACTGAACGGTGCCGTTTTATTTATTATTGATATATAGCCTCAACCGATGGATCAAAGCAATGAATGGTCAAGATCAAATGACGCAAAACGTCGTCGTTTTATTTTTGATGAGTTCAAGTTTCAGCCGTTAGATTACCAGATCTCAATGGCTGAGATCTACTGCCCCTTAAACAGCGTCGTTTGGTTATATTTGAAGCTGACCGGATATGGGATTTTTTGGGCCTGGGCGGGTATTTTATTGTTTAGGCTAGTGTATTTGGCCCAAATTTTAACAATCCATTATTTCCTTGTATTTTTGTATTGTATTTTCACTTGTATTTTGTATTTTATTTTTCTTTTCCAATTATATATATTTTTCTTATTTTATTAAATTATTAAACTAATTAAATTCTAAAATTTATTTAATATCTATTTTATAGTAATGCTATTATATATTTTGATTTTTCCTTAAATTATTTCGAAATTAATACTAAAATTGTAAAATTAAAAATCCTAATGCATATGCATATTTTTTGTATTTTTAATATGAATTATTAGGCAACTAATTAACACAAAAATGCAACAAATTTCAACAAAAATTGTAAAAAATAATAAAAAATTATTTTGTTTGAAGTGCTTGTTCATCTCGTGTAGCACGTGTCCTCACCATCTGTGAGAGAATAGAAGACAGAAATTTAGAATTGATGTCAAAAATATCGCACGACAGGGAATCAAATGAACTGAAATTTTCCTAACGGTTACATAGCCTCTCGTAGATAAGTACAGATGTCTCCGTACCGATTAGTGAGACTCTAATAAACCGGCTTGTGTTCCGTAACTCCTATGAACCTAGGGCTTTGATACCAACTTGTCACGACCCCAGTTCGCCCTCCATGAACATGTCGTGATGGCACCTAGTACCTATAACTAGGTAAGCCTAACAATGTGGGAAAAAAATAACATAACTTGCGGAATAATTTATTTAAAACTGAACAACCAAAAGAAAACTGTATAAAAATGCCACTCGGCATATACCACTCAATAATGCGGAAGTCTACAATATCACCCCAAAACCTAAAAACTCACGGGAACACAAGCTAATAGGAAGTAATACATGGCTCTAATTCCAGAATGTCTAAAGCAAAAGTACGAAAAGAAGGCTAAATACTATAGATAGAATAAAGAAGGAGACTCGTCGGTCTGTGGACGCAACAGATCTACCTCAAAGTCTCTGTAGTCCTCCTGCCTCACTGATAGTGCGCCTGAGTAGAGGTACCTGGATGATCTGCACATGAAAAACATGTGCAGGAAGGGCATGAGTACTCCACAGCAGTACTCAGTAAGTGCCAAGCCTAACCTCGGTTGGGTAGTGACAAGGAAGGTTAGGGCCCTACTGAGATAAAACATAATAAATAATAAGGTAACAGAAGCAGTTTAAATAAAGTCAACAGCGAGAATCTAAACCAGGTAAACAAGGAAGAACAGTAATAGAAGGCAAATGTAACAATACAAGGAATACTGCTCTCAACAAAGAATAGTAGTCGGGGATCTCTTGGTATCCCGAGAATCTCTTGGTATCCTCATCATATGCACCAGAGATCTCTTGGTATCCCGAGGATCTCTTGGTATCCTCATCATATACACTGGGGATATCTTAGTATCCTGAGGATCTCTTGGTATCCTCATCATATATACTGGGGATCTCTTAGTATCCCGAGGATCTCTTGGTACCCTCATCATATATACTGGGGATCTCATAGTATCCCGATATATAGAAATACATGTGTCGTAGATCTCTTGGTATCCCGCACCCTCAATCCAGAATATATCAAGTACAGGTGGATCTCCCGGGAAGCCGTCCCGTAGTCCCAAATTAAACATACAGCAACAACAACTCATAACCTCAAAATAAAAGCAACAATCACTACAAGTAGTAGTAATTTCTAGCCTAACATGCTTCACAGAGTACAAATAATACAGTTAAACAATTAAGCAAGTAAGTCAGCTAAACATGCTTCTCTAAACTAGCACAGGTTTAAACGTACAGTCTAAAATGAACAAATAAACAGGGAATCTCAGTTTAAATACTTCAAGTAGAAACGGATTTACAACAATTAGCTCAAGTACGCGCTTGTCACCTCACATACGAGGCATTCAAATATTCAAAGATCATGTCCTAAGGGGAAAGGTCCCCCACACAAGGTTAGACAAGCCACTTACCGCTCAATAATCATCTAGGAACCACGCCTTTGCCACGAGTATCCGACTCCAAATGGCCCAAATCAATTCAATTCAATTACATATCGTAAATAATATTGCAAACAACTGATTCCATTATTATAATTAAAGCTAGGGCACGAAAATAGGTAAAATGACCAAAACGCACTTCCGACCAATGCCTCGGAATCGAATAATTTTCACATTTTCAGTACCCTCGTACTCTCACGAGTCTAACCATATAAAAATCTCTCAAATTGGAGGTCAAATGCCCCTCAAAACTCAATAGTTTAGCCAATGAAGTTTTACCCCAATTTAACCAATTTTTTATCCTAAATTTGAATTCCAATGATGTATTTAGCTATATAATGATGACATATAATGAAAAGGGATCAAAGAAACGTTACCCAATAATTTTCTCTTCAAAACCCACTCAAAATCGCCTTCTCCCGAGCTCTCAATCGATTTTCAAACTTATGAAATTAAACCCTCGAAGTTGATATTTCTGAACAGTCATTTTCGCTTCTGCGGACAAGGGAACCGCTTAAGAGGAAACCAACCGCTTCTTCGGTTTTCATTAAAAGTGCTGGGGTCGCACCTGCGATAGCTGGGCCACTTCTGCGGTTTCGCTTATGCGATGATTTCTGAAGAAAAAGCACGAGTCGCTTCTGCGACCAAATAGCTGCTTCTGCGGCTCCGCTACTGCGGAAAAAAGGTGATCGCTTCTGCGGTCTCAGAGGGGAAGGCCAAACTCGCTTTTGTGATGAAGAAGCCGCTTCTGCGGATCCGCTTCTGCGGTTCCCCAACCGCAGAAGCGAAAATACCAGATGACAGAACCCTTCAGCTATTCCTCCAACTTCAAAATCTTCCGTCACCCACCCGGAATCATCCCGAGGCCCCCGGGACCTCAACCAAAAGCACCAATACTACCTAATACCTTATTTGAACTTGCACAAATCCTTAAAACACCTAAAACAACACCGGAATCCGAGTAAATCAAAGATTCAAGCCTAAGAATTTTAAATTTCAACAAAACACACTTTCGATCAAAAACCTAACCAAACCTCGCCCGAATTGCCTGAAATTTTTGCACGCACATCCCAATTAACATGACGGAACTACTGCAACTTCCGGAATTCAAATCCGACTCTCGGATCAAAAACTCACTATCGAACCGGAAACTTCAAAAATTCAAACTTCGGCATTTCAAGCCTAAATGAGCTACAACCCTCCAAAATACATTCCGAACATGCTCTCAACCCCGAAATCACCTAACGGAGCTAACGGAACCATCAGATTCCCATTCCGAGGTCGTCTTCATACTGTTCCGATTACGGACCATTTTTTAGCTCTTAAGCTCTCATTTAGGGACTAAGTGTCGCAAAATACTCCGAATCCCAACACCGAACGTTTCGGCAAACCAAAATAGCAAAAATGAACTTGGGGGAAGCCGTTAATGGGGAAACGGGGCGTAAATTGCAAAAACGACCGGCCGGGTCGTTACAATGCTCTTCTTTAATGTCAATTATGAGGGCCATTTTTTAAGGTGTAATGGAGAGCATAAATGACAAATTCTTAGTAACGGGCAGTGCACCCAATGCTGTTGAATATTCTTCATTAATGCCACCGGACGGAGGGTACATTTATTGTCTCTTTATGAGTATCACTTCTTTCAGTACCAAACGGGATAACTGCCTTCGATTCCATTTGTCAATCTTTTAAGCGGCCGCCTGACATAGCATATTTTACCCTATACAAAGTCATCGATATTTAACAATTCAAAGTTTATCCGAAAAGGTTCAAGTTATATAAATTATCTTCGGGATCCATCCTAAAAAGTTTGTTAGGTGAAGTCAATGTACCAAAATTGAATCCATTGCACTTATCCCTTTATGGCTCGTTTTATATGCTTGTGGTTTCTAAAACTTATACTAGTTAACTATTTACGTTTCTTTCCCACGTACAGCTAAAAAGACATAATTGAGATGAAGTGACGGACCAAGGTGTTCGAGAGAAGGATTACCTCCTTTTGGTTTGGTTTTTTGGTTTTAGAATGGCCCTTATTCGTCCTGGTTCCTTTATTTAAAGTTCTCATTACTTTACCAGGTTTTAGCAATCCGTGGCTTTCACAGAGACTGTGATCTCTCTCTAAATTGGAATAAGTGGGGGCTAGATTTTCTTAATACATCATTTCCGAGCCTGTATTATTTTAAGATACTGTTGCTTTTTCAGATACTAGTTGTTTGCATGTGTCAATTGATGGTCTAGTTGAAAAGTTTATAGCTCCTATCGTCCGCGGAATATATACTATTAACCATGGATTTTGATTTGGATATAATATTTATTATGGAATAATTATTCATTTAAGTTTAACAAAGTTTTAAATAGATCATGTATTCGTTTGTGTCTGTTGCTTATATAGTAGATGATTTAGTGTATAAAATTTAGCTTATACACGAAAAAAAAAATTATCGGTTCTTATAAGCATATCAACGTAATAGGTTGAGGGGTCACGTGACCCCGTTAGCCTCGACAAAAATTATGTATATACATATTATATATATCTGTACATATATATGGGACCCCTTAAATATTTTAAGTGTGTCATCTAAAACAAAGAGGTGACGGGATAAGTGGTTGCTTTGGGCCCTTAAATTCCCAACTTGGTTGGGCATGTGGGTTTGAAACCTCCCTCACCTCCTTTTTATTTTTATTCTTTGAGTAGAATGTAATTTATATTTAATAGCAAATTGCTTTATTTTTTACTTTTATCTCTTTTTTTTAATTCAAGTATAATTTAGTACTAATATAGTCAACTTTGTTAATATTTTACTTCTTTGAATACTATATAATTTATAGTATTTGATAACAAATTGCCTTTTTTTTTACTTTTATCTTTTTTTTATTTCATTTATAGTTTAGTACTAATACACAATAGTCAACTTAATTAATTTTATTCATTCTCTTCCCATAGCACCCATCTTGTGAAAAAATCTCCTCTCTCTCTCTATCTATCTATCTATATATATATATATATATATTTGTACGGTTTTTTTGTTCTTCTTTATAATTTTATCGCTGGTATTAGCATACAATGGTACCCCGTTATTCTCAAATCCTGGGCCCGCCTTTGCTTATAAGTATAAAGATCGTGTTCACAATCTAATGATGAAATTGAAAAAACCATCACGAATGATTGTAGCACAAGATTAAATATAATTTATCTTGCTTATGAGAATAGTTTAATTATGACTTCTTGTGCTAGTACATTTTGTATGTATTGAACGGACCAAGTAGAGATAAGTATTTTATACTGACTTAATAAAATAAATTCTCTAGCCATTAAATATACTTATACTCTTAATCTTGATATAATTATTATTAGTTGTGTATATTATTTATTGTTTTGATTTACTAAAAGGCAAGATTCTTTTGTGGGTCAATATGCCTGGTAAATTGGATAATGATGATATACATTGGCGAAGTAATAATTAGTTGATGGCCTTTATGAAAGCTTATAAGTTTTCATGTGTAAACCCTTTAGGTGGATTTTGTATCCGTCACATGAAATAAGTTAAGCGAAGGTCTAAAGGAAATAATTAATGAACTAAATTGTTGGTAATTTAATTTATTCGATTAGTATCTGAATCTTAACATGGGGAGTTAAATAATTTTTAATGGAGGAATTTTAAAATTGAACTGAGGAGTGCAGTTACAAATTTTTAGTGGAATAATTCGTAATTTATTATGGTAGTATTAATTCAAATATTTCGAATTAAGTCCATAATAGGAAGCCTCGTTAATTAAATATTGTGGTCCCTGCTGTGACTGAATAATTAGAAATTAAATGAAATTATATTTCTTGGTGGAAAAGTAAGACCCAACAGGTTTAAGACCAAGCTTTAAACCCAAAAACATGTGGCTATACAAAGGGATCTTATTCCATATGGAGGCGATGGTTTTACTATACAGTTTTCCTAGGAGAAACTCGCCCACACGAGTTTCGCTTATTTCGGTCAGTATTCGGGTCACACAGCAGAAGACTATGGAACTGGAGGTGTCACGCTTCAAGAGATAAATATCGATTTTATGATTGATTAAAATCAGTGACTATATGTTGTCTATATTTCATGCAGTTAATTCTGACTATTTGCTTCCGCTGTTCATACATGTTTTCCAACAATCTGTCCTTTTTATTACTCTTTTTAAGAATCAGTTACTGTGATGTTCTGCATGGTGTTTTGTTTTTGCCTCTTTTTACTTTCCCTTTCTTTTATTTAGTGAATTTACTACTCTGTTTTAGAATATACCATGTGTTTTTTCTTCTTCTTTCTGTTTTTAAAATATATATACCATGTGTTCTTTTACTTTCTTGTATTGGTTTTCATGGGAGTATATGATTTGTGACCCCACCTTTCCTAAACTTTCAATGCTGGATGGAGGGAGCTTAGTTTTCAATATGCGTGATATATTGCCAATCTAACCCATGTGCATTAGTTGGAGGATAGGTGCCGGCCGTATGACTGCCAATAACTGGTAGCAATAAGGCAGTCAAAAAGAGAAATGACAAATAGTTTCCTTCTCACTTGTAAAAATTGCACGGATGTTGTTTATATTCATGCCAATGTGATTCTAGTGGGTAATCTGTCGTAATAACAACAGAAAAGAGCCAAAATTGTCCTTAACCTATTCGCTTAAGTTTGAAATTAACCTTCGTCCACCTATTTTGTAAAAATTACCCTTATCGTTAAAAATTTGGCTCATTCATGCCCCTAACGTCAATTTTTCGGCCCACTCATACCCTAAAAACTAACAGCCCTATTTTGATTAAGAAAAAAATTATTATTTATTATGTGTTAATTTTCTATTGGCTTAAAACCTTGCTCTATATCCACTTATTAGCCTACTCCGTTTTAGATTTTCACCCTTCAACACCCACAGATCTCCCTCTCCATCTCAGATTTTTTGGCCTTAATTTAATTTTTAAATTATCATTTTTTATTAAATCTATTTTTTGAGTGAAATCATGTACTCTTTGAAATTAATGTTTCATTGTAAGATTTTATGGTTTAATAAGTTATCTTTCTGCCAACGTTATATTTGTTGTGCCACCATGTAGCTTTTAAGATTTAATTGAAATCATATGAGCAAATTAGCTTCACAGTTCATCGATATTGGTTTGGTTGGGAAATTGTACACCATGATTAAGCTGGGGAAGATGAACATGGAAATGGACCAAATAATAAATTAATAAAAAGAAAAATATGATAATTTAACAAATGAAACCTAAATAACAATTGGATCATGAGTCGGATATGGAATCGAGTAGTTGAGGGACTAAAAAGAGTTTAACGGACTGGAACGACTAAGATGGATCATTGTTGGGTTATATATAGATAAGATATGGGTTAGAATTAGATTTTTAATTTTAACCAATACGCAATTGCCACGTCATATATAATAAAATACTTTTTTTATTTTAGCAAATGTTCGTCTGAAATAAGGGCCATGAATGTGTCAAATTTTTAACGGTAAGAAAAATTCTTACAAAATAGGTGAATGAAGGGTAATTTTAACCTTAAGTGAATAAGTTAGGGATAGTTTTGACCCTTTTCCGTAATAACAAAGCAAAAGGAACATCTTGATCTTGTTATGAACTTTTAGTTTCCAAATCCAATCAAAGTTAATGAAAAGTGTACGTTTGCAAGGAGTGCTGGTGGTCACATTTAGTTCATCAGCAGGGTGTGTATTGATTTTTGTCGAGAATAAATCATTGGTATTAGGGCAATATAGGGTGTCCCTAGTCCATGAGTGAGTAGGGATGTACACCTTGTTTAACCAAAAATTAGATTTTTAGTCAAAGCTAGAATTTAAAAGAACACGTGTTACTGATAATCGGAAAAGTGTTTAAGAAAAAAATTTGAGAGTAGTAAAGTATGAAAGCTAGTAAATCAGAGTATATTTCAATAGTACCTTGTGTACCTCAACTGATTACATATCTCCCTTTTATAGGTTTCTTTGGGAATGTCCATTATGTCTAAATTATAATGAGGCTATTATGAGTAATTAATGACATTGAATGCTACGTTACATAATTATTACATTGAATGTATATATTCCTAAACGGACTCAGCATTTAATTCTCGTTAAATATCGTATATGCACCCTTTTCTATAGCCAGGTTCATTCTTTACATTGCTCGGATGTAAATAAACTTAGACAGGTACGGGCGATGATCCTCTTGTCACGTGCCTTTTCCTTTTTCTTTACTCGTGCCTGCTTTGTAATTCTTGAATCGTGGCTAACTTTAATTTATTGACCATTTCACGTGTCATGACATGTCACCATATATATAAATATAATTTTCTCCAATACAGATAATCCCCCCACTTTCCATTTATTCATCAGTTTAAATATTTGGGAAGTGAAATTCATTAAAGGAGAATTTTTGTCACCATTAATGCTCTAACAGAGTTGACGCTTCAATTGTCACTTCTATTTAATGCATTAGACACGTGTCGTCCTCTTATTGGTTCTACAGTTTTGCAGCACTTTCTCAGGCTTTCTTTTGGCTCCACTGTTCACAAAGTGTTAGTTATCATTATTATGGTTCTTCCATCATCGTATTTTTTCCTTTTGCCGGTTACCCATTAGTATAAATATAACTTCTCTACTTGTCGTGTTCCACATAAAGCGTATCACACACTCTAATCCTTCAAAACCCTCTTATTCTTTTCCGCTTTACTTCAACCTTCTTTGTCATGGCTTCACCAAACCCTAACCCTAGGAGAACCCCCATTCTAGATAGCTTCCCCAATGCTCCGATTAGACATAGAAGAGGGGGTAGACTCCGTAGCCTAGGATCTGCTCGTGGTGGTAGTACATCGACTCCTTCTTCTAGCTCTGGTCCCTCTTTTGGGATTAGAGGTTCACATTCTTAGAGGGGTTCTTCTAGGAATAAGGAATCCTCTGAGCCACTTCGTGAGCCTCTAGTTGAGGAAATAGTTCCTTCTGAAATTTCTTTTTATCATGATAGAGAGTCCCTTAGGACTCAAGTTGCCTCCTTAAATCACGCTGATCCTTTCCCTACTCAAATCACAAATATTTTAGCTCTCTTAGTTCGTAAGGATTGTCATTGGAGTGACAATTTTCCAATCATCGTTCCTAACCCAAATAAAAGGATCACGTCTTACTTAATCGGATTCTCTTTTGTTTACACATATCCCTTCACTCTAGGGTTTAAACCAGCCATTGACCCGGTCATCTTAGTCTTTTGTCATTTTTTTGACGTATGTTTAGGTCAAATTGGCCTGATTGTTTAGAGGTCTGTTGCCTGCTTAAGACACCTCGCTAACATGGCGGATATCGAATTTACTTTTCTCCACCTAATTCATCTTTATTCTCCTAGGCTTTTCCGCAACGGCGTATTTACCCTTGCAGCCAGGAGCAGAGGGTTTTAGTGAGCCCCAAGGATGATAAAGACTGTGGCTGGTATGCCCGATTTGTTGCTGCCCCCACTGTTGGTTTAGTGGGCAAAAATAACGTTCCCTTCTCTAAGAAGTGGAACTTTGCACGTAAGTATTAAATTCTCCTCATGCCTTTTTCCTTTCGAAGCTTACTTTCTTTCATATATTACTTCTTTCTCTTTTCAGCAACCATGGGTGTTGTGGAGTCTATGCCCAACTTCCGTGGTTGGGTAGAAAAATTGTTGAAGACTGCCCCAATTGAGGGTAGGTCATGGAAAACCCTTTCTAACCGTTACGGTTGGAAAGTAAAAACTCATGGTAAGGGTTTCCATTTTTACCTTGCATGTATATAAATATTTTTGTTGTTCTAACTTTTATCCTTCTTTTTATCAGGATTTGTTATTCGAGGAGTTACTGGAGAGGCCATCATGGTGTCTCTTGACTCCTTAGGTATTCGTACCTCTTCAGCCCAAGATATATTCTTGGGCTTTGTAAAAAGAAAGGCCACTGAAGAATATGATTCAGAGGAAGAAGACGAGGGCTCTTTGGTGTCAAGACCACGAGCTAGGAGACGTATCGTCTCTGAAGATGAGGCTGAAATATCCCCTCACCTATCTCTTTCCGAGCCTGTTATTACACCAGTTATCATTCCAGGTGATGATGTTTCTCCTCACGACAATCGTGAGTCAATAGATCAACTTTTTGCTAGTGGTTTTGGTAGTGGAAGCTTAGGACCTGTTCTAGATGAACTTCCTTTGTCTTATTTTTCATCTTCCATACCTGTAATTGTTTCTATACCTTCATCAACTATCGCTTTTGTCCCTTCTTCCACTATTTTTACTCCTTCCACCGCTCCTCCTTTAGCAATTCCTCCTCCCATTGTTCACCATACAGATGTGGGTTCTTCAAGTAGGGGTGCTGCTATGAGGAGCGTAATAATTGAGGTTCCTGCCAACAACAACCTTTTGAGAAAATCTGGTCAAGCTGATGTTTGGCTCGAGCCTTTGATTGGCCCCATTGAGAAAGCTAAACTTGAAAGCCATAGCAACCTGACCCTCATGAACGATATAGTGCATGCCACTCTAAAGGTATTTTCTTTCCCTTTATTTTATAAGAACTTCCGACTTTGAAATTCTGAACTCTCTTTTTTTTGTTTATGTAGGCCAATCTCATTGGTAATGAGCTGATGAACCGAATCTCCCTTTTGGAAAAGTTGGCACATGATTTCGAGAAGGCTGCCCATAATGCAAAAGAGGTTGCCCGTGTCTCTCAGTTGGAGGCAAACAACTGGAAGGACCAGTTTGAAGGTGCCCAAATCTACATGGAGGATTTGCAGGAGAGAAAAAAATACCTTAGAGCAGCAAGTTCAAACATTAACCTCAGAGCTGGCGGTGATTAAGTTTTCCTCAAGCCAAGCTGAGAAGGAAAAATAACGTCTTGAATCTTCCTTTTCGGAGCAGTTATCCAAGGCCAACGAGGAAAATAGGGCTCTAAGGGCTTTGTTGGCTCAGAAAGAAATTTATGCTGGGGAGCTTGTGCAAAACCTTTCACAGGCACAAGAGGAACTTCGAGTATCTGTGGACAAGGTACGTGCTTTAGAGAGCTCTCATGCCACCCTTCAATCATCTTATAGTTCTGTTTTGGCTGAAAACGAAGAACTTAAGAATGAAGTTGCTGCTTGGGAGAGAGATTATGAACTCCTTCAAGAGAAAACCGATGTTGAGGTAAGTTGGGCTTTCTTAAATTCTCATCGTGGTACCTTAGTGGAAATGGGCCAAGACGGTTTCAACCTCGAATCAGAATTAGCTAAGGTGAATGAGACTATTGAACGAACTCAACAAACACAAGATTTTTCATCCCCCGAGGGTCCAGCTCCCGTGATTGAAACTTCTTTGGCTGAGACTTCCGCAGTTGAAGTCCCCGTGACCGCTGAAATTGCCACGGGTGTCGCACCTTCATCAAGCTCAATTGTGCCTCTTGTTACCAGCCAAGATGAGACTTCGTCTGTTGATGCTCCAACTGCTGTGATTGAAAATCAACCCTCATCTATTGACGATGTTGTTCTAGTTGAGCCCGTTGATGATCTTTCTTCAGTTGTTTTTTCTTATTGAAAAGATTTACATTTGCTTTAAATTCCCCTTTTTGCACGTACCTATTTGGAATACTATGTTTAAAGTTCTTGGATTCTTGTGATAGGTTTTTTTGTAATCGAACTCTTGGTTATCAGTTGAGGGTTGATTTTAGAAGTACAAGTCCCCAAGTCTTGTCATAGGGCATTTTGCATAAACAGTTTGATGACTAAGTTTATACTTTAGTCTTTAGTTTTAAATATTAAGAAGTTCTTATTATCATTAAACTTCCGTCTGTTCTATTCTTGCCTTTAATTTTCAAGGACTTAAAGAATAGTCTGCATTTTTTGTTCTTTGAAAATTCTTATGTTAATCTCATGACTAAATAACATGAGTTTTATAAAAAAAGGGCCTTTTTATATTTCGACACTTAATGAATAAGACGTCTCAACTTCATAATGGTGTTATCATACGATAAAAGAGATAGGAATACACATGTTTCTCTTAAATAACTTTGACAAGTTTTTATTCCTGAACCTTGACAAGTTTTGAATAATACTTTACATGTATTTAAATTACATCTATAACTTTTTTGTAAGTGTTTTTCTTGTAACAGATTTTTACAAAAGAAGAACAATAGATACAGGGTTTTTCCTTGTAACCCGTTTTAGTACATTGTCTTTACCCTAACCGTTTTGAGATGTATTGGATTCCCTTAGCTCCAAAACATTAGGAAGGGTTTGAGAGATGACTCCATTGTTCTCATGGTAAATAATACTATGATTGATGCCATGACTTCGTAACTTTCACTTCGCAGTTGACTCTTCTAAGCTTGATTTTTGTTCAATCTTCTTTGCCTTTTTATACATGTGACTGTGTATACTATGTAGTCCCCCAAGTATTTGAGTGTTGAAGTATGAAGCCTCAAGCACTTGATAGTCTCTTTCACTTGGTCCTTTTCCTGAAAAGGAACTACATACGGAACTCGAAGATGCGATTATCGATGAAGACTACTTAACCCGTTTATATTTCTATCAGAATAATTGTAACCCTGGGCCAGGAATTTTAGTTTATTCCATTTTGCCTTACAGGTCGTGTCTCATCATTTAGTACGGGCTAGCGTTTTGCCTATCATCTAAAATTGTTAGCAAAATTTTAACAATTCAAAAAATAAAAATTAACATGGTGATACCTGACCATGGGTTTTTTCTTAGAAGTAGTATCTCTTAAATGAACAGCATTCCAATGTGAAGGAAGCACTTTCCCGTCCATTGTTTCCAACTCATATGCTCCTTTTCCTATAATATCACGAACTCTGTAGGTTCCTTCCCAGGTCGGGCTTAATTTACCTGTGTTGGCTGCCTTTGTAGATTGAAAAACCTTTTCAAGCACGAAGTCCCCAATTTTGAAGTATCTCAGGTGAGCTTTCCTGTTGTAATATCATTCGATCACTTGTTTTTGTGTTGCCATTCTTATTAACGCGGCTTCTCTCCTGCCTTCCAATAAATCCAAATTAACCCGCATCTCTTCATCATTAGACTCTTGTGTTGCTTGTGAGAATCTTGTGCTTGGTTTTCCTATTTCAACCGGATTAATGCCTCGGCTCCATAAACCAAAGAGAAGGGTGTTTTTCCTATGCTCGTTTTTGTTGTTGTGCAATATGCCCATAAAACTCCGGGTAACACTTCAGGCCAGTTACCCTTTGACTCCTCTAATCATTTCTTTAAATTGTTGATTATGACTTTGTTTGTTGATTCTGCTTGCCCATTTCCCACTGGATGATATGGTGTAGATGTAATCCTTTTAATTTGACAACTATCAAAAATTGTATGACTTGAGCTCCGATAAATTGAGGGCCATTGTCACATATGATTTCTTTTGGTACTCCAAATCGGCAGATGATATTTCGCCAAATGAAATCCTTAACCTCCTTTTCTCGCACCTGTTTAAATGCTCCTGCCTCCACCCATTTAGTGAAATAATCAGTAAGTACGGGCAGAAACTTTACCTGTCCTTTTGCTTGAGGTAACAGTCCTACTATATCCATTCCCCATTTCATAAATGGCCACGGTGCAATGACTGGATGCAATAATTTTGCTCGTCTATGCATATTGTTATCGTACCTCTGGCATTTATCACATTTATCCACGAAACTCTCCGTTTCTTCTTCCATTTTGGGCCAATAATACCCTGCTCTAACCAAGGTTGTTACCAGCAATCTTCCTCCTGCGTGATTTCCATAATATCCCTCATGTATTTCTCTCATGACATAGTCCGTTTGCGAAAGTCCGAGGCATCTTGCTAAGGGCCCACCAAACATTTTTCCGATATAAATTACCTTGATTTAAACAGTACTGAGCAGCCTTTTTTCACAGCGCATAGGCTTTTCTTTATTATCTGGGACGGTACCATGCTGTAAAAAAGTAACAATTTCATTCATCCAATCCCAAGTTAAATTATTAAAGTTTACCTCGTTCTTATCGGGTTCGAGAACTGAGTGGAATAAATGTATAAAAGAGGTGTTCGCATCATTTGCTACATCAGTTGCGGATGCGAGGTTAGCCAAGGCATCTGCTTCAACATTTTCATCCCTTGGTATTTATATGACCTTCCAAGTTTGGAATTGCTTTATTAGTTCCCGTACCTTTTCCAAGTACTGTTGCATCCTTGATTCCCTGTCTTTGTAAGTCCCCAACATTTGATTAACCACGAGTTGTGAATCACTTTTGATCACTATTTGATTTATACCAAGTTCTCGTGCCAATTCTAGACCTGCAATCACAGCTTCATACTCTGCTTCATTGTTAGTTATGGAGTGACATTTAATAGCTTGCCTAATAGTTTCACCCGTAGGTGGTACTAAAACAATTCCTAAACCTGCACCTTTTACGTTAGATGAGCCATCAGTGAATAAAGTCCAAGTACCTGGATTAGCCCCATTAAGAATTTGTACTTCTTTTTCTACTTCTAATTGCATCCCTTGGCTAAAATCAGCCACGAAATCGGCTAATACTTGGGATTTTATTATTGTTCTAGGTAGGTACGTGATTTCATATTCACTTAGCTCTGTGGCCCATATAGCCAATCTGCCCAATAATTCATGCTTATGCAATATATTGCGTAAGGGGTATGCGGTCACTACAACAAATGGGATGACATTAAAAATATGGTCTTAACTTCCTAAATTCCATGATTAAAGCAAGTGCTAGTTTTTTCAATTAAGAATATCGTGTCTCTGCATCTAATAAAGATTTACTAACATAATAGATAGGGGATTGTTTACCTTGTTCTTCTCAAACCAAAATAGTGCTTACCACAACTTCTGAAATAGCAAGGTAGATGAAAAGTCTCTCCCCAACCTTTGGTTCTGCTAGCAAAGGTGGATTTGATAAATATGTTTTCAAATTCCTAAGTGCTTGTTGACACTCCTCATTCCACTCAAAATGATCCTGCTTCTTAAGGTCTAAGAAGAATTTAAAACATTTTCTGATGATTTAGAAATGAATCTCCCAAAGCTGCGATTCTTCCTCTCAATCTTTGAACTTCTTTCTTGTTTGAAAGTATATCGGGGATTTCTTCAATGGCCTTAATCTGTGCAGGATTCACTTCAATACCACGATTAGAAACAAGAAAACCTAAAAACTTACCTGATGCCACACCAAATGCACATTTTTCTGGGTTCTACTTCATATTATATTTTCATAAAATTTTAAACGTTTCAGAAAGATGCGATATATGATCTCCTGAATGCTGAGTTTTAACTAACATATCATCTATATATACCTCCATGGTCTTACCTAAATGCTCTTGAAATATTTGGGTAACTAACCTCTGATACGTTGTACCTGCGTTCTTAAGACCAAAGGGCATTACCTTATAACAGTAAGTCCCCTTTTCTGTTATGAAAGAAGTTTTTTCCTCATCCTCTGGATCCATTTTGATTTGATTATAGCCTGAATACGCATCTAAGAAACTTAATAGCTCATGTCCTGCAGTAGCATCAATTAGTTGATCTATATGCGGTAAAGGAAAAGAATCTTTTGGACAGGCTTTATTAAGGTCTGTGTAATCTACACAGACTCGCCACTTACTATTCTTCTTAGGAACCACAACAGTGTTAGCTAACCAGTTAGGATATTTTACCTCACGAATTAAACCAATTTTTAGCAATTTTTGGACTTCTTCTTGAATCACCTGATTCTTGAAAGTCCCTTGCTTTCTTTTCTTTTGCTTGACTGAAGGGTATGATGGATCTTTATTTAATTTATGAGTCATAACCTCCGGTGGTATCCCTGTCATGTCAGAATGGGACCAAGTAAAATAATCTGCATTAGCTTTTAAAAATTCAATCAACTTACATTTTACCTCCGGGCTGAGATTGGCTCCTATGTACACTTTTCTCTCGGGCCAATGTATGAATAAAACCGCAGCCTCTAACTCTTCTATTATTGTTTTGATGTTCTCGTTTTCCTTTGGTTCTTGAATGGTATCAGGTCTTGAATCCACATCTATTTTCCCTTGTTCAGTTGAGGTTGACACCATGTTACCCCCACCTGAATTCTGTAATTGATATTTGTCTTCTCCCTTAGCGGTTGAATTCGTAACGGAATTGATGCTTCTAGATGTTTGTTGATCTCCTCTGATTTGGCATACTCCCCGTGGAGATGGAAATTTAATAACTTTATGTAAGGTTGATGGTACAACATTCATGTCATGGATCCAGGCCTCCCAAGAATCATGTTGTATGTCATTTCCATATCTACGACCTGAAATTTGGTATCTTTGACAACGCCTTCTGCAAATGTAGTAAGTGCTGCCTCTTGTTTCGTTCCAAGACTAGAATTGTCAAATCCTGACAAAGTATGCGCTTTTGGAATCAATTTGTCTTCTGCTTGCATATCGTGCAATACTCGCATCAAAATAATATTTACAGAACTGCCTGGATCAATCAAAACTCGTTTCACGTTAGTGTCATGTACAAGTAAAGATATTACCAGTGCGTCGTTATGTGGAAATAATATGCCATCTACATCTGCATCATCAAAGGTAACATTTTCTTCCTCCAAGACTTGTCGTGCCCGCTTCCCATGAGTGATTGCTATCTTGGAGATCTTATTAGCTGCAGTATATGAGATGCCATTGATATCTTCGCCCCCACTTATAACATTGACGGTTCTTTTAGGCGAGGGTGGTTTTGGAGGCTCCTACATGTTCTTCATGTATGCATGTTTACCGTTTTCACTGAATAGCTCAGTGAGATACCTTTGTTTTAATAAATGATCAACCTCACCCTTCAGAAATCTGCAATCTGTTGTTTTATGCCCGTGGTCATTGTGGAATTCACACCAATGATCAGGGTTTCACCTGTTTGGATTTGATCTCATCTCATTTGGCCATCGTACCTTATCTCCCATACTTCTTAAAACAGCTACGAGTTCAGAAGTGCTTACGTTGAAATTGTAACCACCAAACCTTGCCTTTAGGCTTCCATTAGCATCTCGTGACCCACGTGTGTTCTTATCATTCCCAAATCTTGAAGTCAAGCCTGATTCCTTATTCCTCGACCTGTGACAGTTCCTCTGATTGTCTTGCTTCGATCGTGAATCTCTTCTCGTGGGTCTCATATACGGCTCGTACCTGTTTTGACCAGATCTTTTTTCATTTTCTACATGCCTTGAGCTTATTTTTTCTTCTGTTTTATGTCATAAAATAATATCTTCTTCAATCCTCATCTCTGTACTATATCTCTTGTAGACATCATTCCACGTTGTTGCTAGAAATTCTCGAAGGCTTTCCTTAAGTAGCCTCGTAGCTTCTGAACTTTTATCATTCAAATTGTTGGCGAAGGCTATGGCCGCCCAATTGTCAGGTACTCGTGGCAACGTCATTCTTTCCCATTAAAATCTGTCCACGAATTCTCTAAGCAACCCTGAATCTCCTTGCTTGATTTTGAAGATGTCATCCATTCTCTTTTCAACTTTTTGAGCTCCCGAGTATGCTTTGATAAATAAATCTACAAGCTCAGCAAAAGAATTTATAGAATTTTCATGTAAAAGAGAATACCATGTTAGTGCCCCTTTAGTGAGTGTTTCACCGAATTTTTTTACCAAGACTGATTCAATCTCCTACTTAGTCAAATCATTGCCCTTGACGGTTGTTGTAAATGCAATGACGTGATATTGTGGGTCTGTTGTCCCATCATACTTTGGTATATCAGGTGTGAGCACGTGATTTTTATCATGCATGAATTACTCCTACAGGATTCTTAAAATTAGGATTTTTCTTTTTATTATTTGATTTTTAGGAATTAATTGCATAATCTTCGTGTTTATTTGCATTTTTCTGTGTGCATTTTTTAATTTAACATAATTCATTAAAAATACAAAAAAAAAATAGTGCATTTGCATTTAGGACCCAATTTTCTACTTTTTAGTATAATTATTTAATTAATAAAAGAAAATACCAAAAATAGTTCTTCTTGCATTTTACCTTTTAACTTTCGAATTTGTCATAGTTTTATTTTTAAATTAGGACTTAATTAATTTTGAGAAAAGCAATTAGCTAGTTTTTGGATTTAAATCAGGTCTTTTTATTTTTATTTATGTTTAACAAAAATCAAAAAGAAAAGAGAAAAGAGAAAAGAAAAGGAATTAAAACTAAGAATTTGTATTTTTGGGCCAATCTTTTTGACCTGGTCAAGCCCGGTAGCCAAACCCCTCAAAATCGCCCTAGCCTGCCTACCCGGACCAAACCCACATACAATACCCGGTCCAACCCCTTACCACACGACCACGTTTTGCCCTTAAGTAATCTCAACCGTCGAGGGTTGTAGATCGGACGGTTGAGAACTCAAGGGCCTTAGGTATTTAACTGTTTTAACACATCCCCTACCCCCTTCGCTTCTTCTCCATTCAACCTTAGAGACAACCCTCTCCGTCTCCACCGTCTGCCGCCGCCGGAAATCGCCTACGGCGGCGACGAGTCTCCAACCCCGGCCAAATTCACACCAGAGCCTCCTCTCACCTCCCTCATGCCCATGACACCATTGTCTTCCTTCAAATCTCACTAGAAACTCCCAAATATCCCAAACCCTAGCCGCCGCCCTTGTGTTCTCCACTAGCGGCGCCGTGCCAAATGCCTCTTACCTTTTGACCAGACAACCACCACACTTCCGCTTCCCTATATCCATTATCAATTATTCCAAAACTTGCACCCATGTGTCCCAAATATCGGATCTAAGTTTTTAAAGAGAAGACCAAGTCTTAAATTATCCCTCTCGTTTGAGTTCTTGAAGTTTTTGAGGCTCGATTTGAGTCATGCTCTGACTAGCCAACCTTGATGAATCCCATCGTCTTTTGATCCCCTCTGTTAGATCATGTTCTTTCTGGCCAAAATCAGGTTGTCTCTATTTCTTCTTTAGTTTTCTTTTTCCGTTAGGTTTGTTGAATCAGTTTAATTAGTTAATCACTTTAATTAAAAATAGTAGCTCAATGATTAGATTGGTTTAATTAAAAATAGTAGCTGAATTATGTTTCTTCAATCTAGGGTTACCTGTTTAATCTTTGCTTTACTTATCATTTTCATAATTAGAAATAGGTTTAATAATTTTCCCTTTTTAAATTCTCGATAATATTAGTTTTAAGGATTTCATTCTTGTTTGTTTCATGGTCTGTTTTGAACACTGTTCAGTTAGTTCCTCTTCAATTTTGTTTTAAGTTATTTGCTTAGATGGCCTTTTTCTTTGATTTTTTTGGGTTGTGTTGAATTGAACCCCTAGGAGTTTAGTCTTGGTCAGTCAATTTTTGGAAAACCTTTGGGGGTCTAGGTCGGAATTTGGGCTTTAGATCAGCCTTGGGCTCTTTGAGTCACTTGTGACCCAATTCAAAAGGGCCCAGCTGTTTTTAAGCCCAATCTAGTTTGGTAGTTTTGGTAATTTTCAAAGCCTTTGAGGGTAAACTAGACAATACACCTAGGGAATTTTTTGGGTAACAGCCGTAGAAGTTTCTAGTAAGGGTCTGATAGTAAATTTCAGTTTTAGCTTGAGTAGCAAGCATAAAATGAAGGACTAACAAGCTGAAAAGAGAAAACTAAAAAGGACTAAAAGGGTAAAAAGAAATCTGCCAGGATGCCCTAGTTACTTGCCTATAAAGGCATTGTTATTTGAGGCTAAAGGTAGAATTCCAAGAACTGAAAAACCCTGAAAAGTTCTAGGCGACAGAAATTTCCCAAAAATACTGTTCCATTAAAACTTTTTTTTTCTGGAGATCTTTGAGTTTTTTTTTCTTTGTTAAAACGATCTCTGAATGTTCAGAAGTTAAAAATGAGCTAAATTTGGTTTTGGTATTCAAGTATTTGGGGTCAGCTTTGTTTGAATTTTGATAACTGGTTTTCCATTGATATATTGCTAGTTCAAGTTTGGTTTTAAGTGGATCTTCCTCAATTATTTCTGGGTCGATTTTTCTTGTTGAACCTTGTCTATGTTTTTGCTTCTTGCTACTCACTCATTCCCTTTTTTTGCTTTACTTTTGAACTCCAGGTACACATTATGAACCTGCTTTGATGTAGCTCTCAAATTGGAAATGAAATGAAAGCTATGCGTGATATCTCCTGTTGATATGTGTTTAATTGATTCATTGTATTTCAAGTAGTTTTACTGATTTAGCTAAATATTCAGTGTAACTAATTATGGACTATGGAACTATGACATGTCTTATTTGTTTATTTCAATTCTAGTAGTATAGATGGGTTTTGCAAGTCAATATTAGTTTGAATGTAAAAATGGATTTGGGACTTATCAAGTCTACCACTGTTATTGTACGAATTTTCAAGTACCTCAAAGTTTTATTATCATGTTTCAAATTTTAGTTTGAGTTCTACGCGAATCTGAAGTTAATTGCAGAATTACTGGGTGTGCTTGTACTAGCCTTGTTTCTGTGGTTTAATAGGTGTTGGAAATAATTCCATATTTTAGTGCTTAAATCCTATAACTTAGTCTTGAGGGCATTTGACTAGAGTTTTGAGGTCTGTAAAAGATAAAATCCAAATCGTTCGTATATTTTCTTAAACATGTATATCATTGTTGTTTATCCACTATCTGCAAAGTAAAGTCTAAAAGAAGTTGGTCTATGAGTTTATATCAATATTAATTTATGTCAAAAGTTTTAAATTAGGAAACCAAATCTTTGATCTCATATTCATGTATCAGTACTGATTTTGTTTGCGTTATTGCCTATATTATTTGGACCATGAGGACTGGGCCTAACGTTGCCCCAGTTATATAATGACAAGCCCAAGTATTACCAGCCTTTTGAATCGGTTCATTTTGCTAAATTGTGGGCCGTTAGGGACTTGATCTTGAGTCCCAACTTCAGTTTTGCTTTTGAATTGGGTTCATCTTGGGCCTAAACTTTTGACAGTTTTATGAACGGAATTGGAAGCATCTTTCTTTCCCCCGGGCCAGTCTCTTGTCAGCTTCCCTTCATTTTGGTTGGGCAGGTTTTGAGCCCAACGCGTCTGTAATCCTGAATCATTTTCGGGTTTAAAAGGTTAAAAAATTGAATTATAGACCTTGGGCCTTTCAAGTTAAGTGGCAGACTTGAACTAAGATTTTCTTTAATAATGGAGATCGTCCTTGTTTAAGTTTGGACTTGATCTTGAGGCCTGAATTTTCTTGAATACTTTGATTTTAGTTAATTCATAATGTTAATAAGTTAAGTTTTTTTAGCATAGAGATGAACCTTAATAGATAATAATAGTTCATCTTTAGGACGTCCTTTTTAAAATAAATAGAGGTGCGCCGCGCAAAAAAAATTCATAAATTATGTGGCCCTCTTTAATTATTTCATTTAAAATACTTAGAACTCGGGACGTGCCATTTAGCGAATTTTCATTGCCTCCCGCAAAGTTAACAATGTGCTAGTTGCTTTAGGCGCATTATTTAATAATTTTACCTTCCTAAACTCGGGTGTGCATTTCATGTGACCCAAATCCAAATCCTAAAACGTTGAATAAAATCTATTTCGGATTGCGGGTGCATTTCATGTGACGCGATCCAAAGACACATTTTAAACGACGTTCAATCTTTCTTAAAAATTAATTAAAAGCGGTAAATAATTTAAAATTACACTATAGGCTGAACATGTATTAAAATCAGATAATAGGATAATTATAATAGTTTAAGCGACCGTGTTATAACCACGGAATCCAGGGGTACCTAACACCTTCTCCCGAGTTAACAAAATTCCTTAGTCGGAATTTCTGGTTCCCAGACTTCACAAGGAAAGTCAAAATTTTCCTCGATTTGGGATTCAAAATAAACGGTGACTTGGGACACCAAATAAACTATCCCAAGTGGCAACTCTGATGAATAAATAATCCCATTTCGAATAATATCACTTAAATTGGAAAAACTCCCTTATATACTACCTTTCGGGGTGGTGTGTAAAAAAAGGAGGTGTGACAGCTCTGGTCTGTAAAAAAGGAGGTGTAAAAAAAGGGGTGGGATCCAAACCTAGAACTTCGGTTCAGGGTTTAAGAATTCGAGCTTAGAATAGCTGTTATGATTGTCTTTATTTATTATCTGATTTTCCTACATGTTTCATGCTAAATGTGCTAAATGCTTTACTGCTTTGATATTTGGTGAATTGTATATATAAATTGCCGCGAAACCTTCCTCTCTCTGCGTCTTCTACATCATGGAGAAAGGTGCACTTCGTGTGACTTCTCTTCTGTTTAGAGTCATATCCCATTTTAGAACGAGGTTCGGACAAGTTGCTAAGCCGACGAAACTTCTGTATTCTCGATACACTACCCTCCCCAGCTCGAGTTGTCTGTTCGGGTAAGCCAGGTCTAGAACAATAAACCCAGGTTTTAAACCTAGTGTAACAAAGCCTCATGTAGGATCCCTAGTAGGAACGTTTGTTTGCATCACGTGCATTTAACTTAGGGGACTCAACACAGGGGTTGGGTCCGTCTAGGACAGGTGTACCTAAATTTAAAAGACCATCCTGATGCATCTTACGTGCTACTTGCGCATCTGTTTGTTCGGCTTGCNGGGGGGGGGGGGGAGTGAGAGGTAGGTATTTAGAAAATTCTGAAACTCTCCCGAAGTTTAAAAAAAAAATTATTTCAAAATAAGCCAAAATTTTCAAGTTCCATGATTCCCGTGTTCCGTCATAACTGACCGAACTACGCTGGTCTGATTCTCACCGGATGTGAGATACGTAGGCAGACCTCATCGGTTCCGACCCCAATTTTCAAAAACATCCAAAAAATATTTTCCTTTAGTTCCTTCATTAAAAATCTTTCCTTAGAAAATTCAAAGGAAAAAAAAAGTTTTTAAACTAAAAACAATGGTTTCTTTCTTTCTAATATTTTTCATGAAATAAAAAGAAAAATCAGTAAAAATCAAAATTCAAAATACGAGTTTCCTTCATTTTAAAGTATTTTACCAAAAAATCTAAAATAAATCAGAAACAAAAAATCCAAAAAAAAAGAATACTCCTTAGATATCTTTCTTTCATAAATTTCAATAAAAAAATTTGAGAAAATTGAAGTCCAAAGAATATTTTTGCTTTCCGTTAGAAATACTTTTGTAAATAAATAAAAGCTCAAAAATTCAAAATATTTTTCTTTAAAAAGTCCCTCTTTCGTAAATTAAGAGGCAACTTCCAAAATTCAAAAATTAATTTCTTTCTTCTTTAGAAAAAGAGAAAATAAATGAAAATTCAAACAAAAAATATTTTCTTTTTACTTTTAAAATTCCCAAAGTTCCAATCAAAAGAAAAGGAATTTCAAAAGTAAAATCAAAATCAAAATCGAAAATCCCAAAAAAAAAAATCCTTTCTTCTTTTAAAGCATTTTTTTTAGAAAATTCCAAAAAAAAATATTTTTGTTTTGCCTTAAAGCTTTTATGGTCTGAGTTTTATAAAAAAAAAAAGAATTAGTTTACTCAATTCCCAATCTTCCCGAACTACGCAAGATCTGATTCATGGTGGGTCATGATACGTAGGCAATCCTCATCGGATTCGATCATAGCTATAAATTAAATTGAGTGAAAAATAAACTTGAAAAAAAAAAGAGAAAGAAAAATTGAGTGAAAAAAAAAAAGAACAAAGAGAGTGACAAAAAAAGAGCAAAAAAAAAAGAAAAAAAAAGGAGCAACAAGAAAAAAAGAGTGACAAACAAAAGAGAAAAAAAGAGTGCCAAAAATAAAATAGCAACAAAAACAAGACGAAAAATCAAGAGTGATTAAAGAGAGGCAGAGATAAAAGAAAAGAGGTACAGATTGAAAAAAAAAGAGGGTTAATTAAGGTCAGGATGAAACATGCAACCCGTTCAAATACATGGTAGAAACGTTTAACTGTTAGGTGCATTGCATCCCAACGTGTGATTGCCTATATGTTAAATATCTCAAAACTAACAAGGTTGTTGTGTGAGCAAATTAGCCAGGTTCTGTTCAGGTAGTTGGTTTGTTGGTATGCGGTGATGAACGCGCAACTTTGCATGCGGCCACAATATTATACACAAAGCCGAGCTCCACTTCCCAGAAATGCCCATCCTTACCAAGCTCCATATAATCCCCAACCAAATAATCCCCAATACAATCCTCGCCCAAGAGAGCCTTTCAGAAAGAATCAGTTCACCCCAATTGGTGAATCATATTCAAGCTTGTTCCAAAAGCTAATCAGGCTAGATCTATTGCAGCCAGTGGCCCCGATCCGGCCAAACCCCGAGCCCCCCTCGCGCCGAGCTGATGCTATATGTGAATACCACTCTGGAGCATTGGGACACAGTTTAGAGGATTGTTGGACCCTCAAAAGGGCAGTTGAAGATTTGATTGAGCTGAAAGAATTATTTTCCAAGATGAAGAATCTCCTGATGTGATGAACAATCTGTTGTCTGCCCACAACATCGGGCCAATAGTCGGAATAATTTGCAAAGATGAGGAATTTGATCTGGCACTGAAGTCCATTGCAGCCATTGCCAAGACAGAAGGAAAGCCACAAAATGATCGCCAAGCATGAAAGTTCCCCATCAGATGGGAGTCTCGGTAGCCAGTCTTGCTATCATTTTTGCTTCCGAATTATCTCAGGGTGTGATCCGGATGTTTTACTTTATTGTCTTACTTTCCGATATAAACCCTTCTATCTTCAAAAACTGAAGAAAAAAAATCGATTAAAAAAAAATCAAAAAAAAATCAAATGAAATTAATATTTCATTGTCCAGGAATGTCTCTTTTCTTAATCTTGTTATTTTTCTTATTCTCTTTTCATTTCTGTTAAATGCAGATTTCAATAACATGACATGTTTGCGGACTTCATGCCCGAATCCTGAAAGCTGCCAGATCTCGAAATAATGAATCAAGGATTAGATGTCAATGAGGATAAAGTCTAAGGAAATAAAACAAGAGTTGGAACAGCTGAATGAAAATTGGTTCCAGAGTGGAAAGTTCCATACATTGCAATAAGAGTACTACCAAAAGAGTGTATTGTACTTGGGACACATCGAAGGAAATGTCCCTGAAACAACTGTCAATGCAAATGTAGTGAAAAGGTACTATGTTGGATCCTCCATATAGTTTTAATATTCTCTGGTTAGGATGAAGAAGTCTTTCTTTCTTACTATCCAAATATTCAACCATTTGCAAACCCTTTGAGCCGGTTACTCTTCTTTGATTACCCTCTTTAGAACTTGAACGTGTTATAAAAAAAAAATAAAAAAATAAAAAAAATGAAAAACGAAAAAGGAGAAGAAAAAGAAAGATACAAAAAGGGAAGAAACGACAAAAGTCAAAAAAATGAAAAAGAGAGGAAAAGGAAAGGAAAAAAGAAAGAAAACAAAACAAAGCAGAAAAACAAAAGAAAATCCAAAAACAAAGTTTTCTTGAACTACGTTCCACTTGATTCCAAAAGGATACATAGGCAGCCTCTCTCTGGGGTTCAGTCACACCAATATAAAAAAATTCAAATTCCCCCAAAAGTGAAACTGGGGCAGGTGTTATAATGGTCCGGCGATGGATTCGCATGAAAGGTTCCAAAGTTGTAATTCAATCCAAATTCTTTTTATCCCAAACCTTGTTCAAGTCCTTCTGATCAATCGGCAAAGAGGTTCAAAATGGAAGGATAAAGATTTTGGATCTGATACAACAAAACGAGAGAAATAAAATGAGAGAGTCTTATTGATGAAAACTCATACGGGCACCGTGAGGCGACGGTAAGCAGAGAAATTGAAATGAGAGTCTTGTTAGTGAAAACTCTCAAAGAGCACTATAAGGCGACGGTGAGAAGATAAATGAGAGAGGTCAGCTCGTGAAAACCCACAAAGGGCATATCTGATCAAAAAGAGGATCCTCACAGCCACCGGCGCCGACAAAGTCCTGCAAGGTTTATCAAATTTTTGAAGCAAAAGTTGTGATGAATTTCTAAGAGTCAGACAGTTTATACAGATCAGGCATCCAGTCCAAAAGGCATGTCATGTTCATTGAAGTCTGCATGCACTCCAGATAAGTCCTTCTTTCCTTTCCCCGAAATGGACACTTCTTGTTTTAAACTCATTCTCCATTCCATTTTTTGTTTTCTTTGAATCTCTTTCGGTCTAAATCTATTCTAGAACTGAGACAAAGAAGGGATGGCAAGACTGATTTACAGGGCTTTTGTTTGACATGAGCTAATGTGCAAAAAGGCACCCAGCCTCGTCAGGGGCATCAAGTCGACCCCGACTAGCCATGGAGGCCGATGCTTCGAAATCAAAACTCTAAGAAAGAGAAAATCAAATTGAAGTGCCTGTAAAAGGCAAATAAAGTTGAACAGGTTGAGTCCTACGTGGTTAACCGTCTCGGCAAAGGTTTGAATGCGAGGTTCCCCAAATGCTCTGAAATAGAAGTTGGAAGAAAGAAGCCAGAAAAGAAAGGCCTACAAAGGCGAAATAAAGTTGGAAGAGGTTAAGTCCCACGCGACTAGCCGTTGCAGCAAAGTTTGAGGAGCCAAAAGTTCCCCAATGTTTTAGAAAAAAATAAATAAATAAATAAATAAAAGAAAAGAAAGTCGGAAAGGAAAGGCCTACGAAGGCGAAATAAAGTTGAAAGTTGAGTTCCACCGACCAACCATCAAGGCAAAGTCTGGAAAAATTAGAGGTTCTCCATGGCCTGAAATGAATCGATACTTAGGGAGCAAATAGTTGCAGTTGAAATCTTCATCAAAGAAGCTGGGCCGGGATCGAGTGATCAAATCTAATCAAGGCCACAAAATCAACCATCATTTCAAACTAACAATTGTTCTTTGTTTTGAAAATTGAAATAGGTGCCATCCAAGCAACCGTGCAAAAGCAGGTGCAACCGAAAAAGAAAAAATGTGCCAAAGTTAGAAACAGCTTTGCATTAAATAATCAATCCAAAAGGGAAGTTTCCTCCAAGTTCTTTCCTGCATTTTTAAATAAAATGGAATGAAAAAGAAATAAAATAAAATAAAAGAGAAGAAAAAGAAGAAAATCCCAATAAAGGTTAGTTTAGGATCCCCAATATCAATCATTTACTTTTGTTTGCCAATATTAGGGCTCCAATGCCTGAGTTGAGCTTTTTTAGACATAGGGCCTCCATTCACTAGTCGCATTTTGCCAACATTAGGGCTCTAATCCCTGAGTTGTACCTTTTTAGGCATAGGGCCTTCATTCCCTAGTCGCCTTTTGCCAATATTAGGGCTCCAATCCCTGAGTTGAGCCTTTTTAGACATATGGCCTCCATTCCCTAGTAGACTTTTTCCAACATTAGGGCTCCAATCAAGGAGTTGTGCCTTCTTAGACATAGGGCTTCCATTTCCTAGTCGCCTTTTGCCAACATTAGGGCTCCAATCCCTGAGTTGTGCCTTTTTAGTCATAGAGGATCCATTCCCTAGTCGCCTTTTGCCAACATTAGGGCTCCAATCCCTGAGTTGAGCCTTTTTAGACATAGGGCCTCCATTCCCTAGTCGCCTTTTGCCAACATTAGGGCTCCAATCCCTGAGTTGAGCCTTTTTAGACATAGGGCCTCCATTCTCTAGTCGCTTTTTGCCAATATTAGGGCTCCAATCCCTGAGTTGAGCCTTTTTAGACATAGGGCCTCCATTCCCTAGTCACTTTTTGCCAACATTAAGGCTCCAATCCCTGAGTTGTGCCTTTTTAGACATAGTGCCTCCATTCCCTAGTCGCCTTTCTTGCCAAGACTAGGGCTCCAATCCCTGAGTTGTGCCTTTTCAGACATAGGAACTCCATTCCTTGGTCGCCTTTTGCCAATATTAGGGCTCCAATCCCTGAGTTGTGCCTTTTAAGACATAGGGCACCCATTCCCTAGTCGCCTTTTGCCAACATTAGTGCTCCAATCCCAGAGTTGTGCCTTTTAGACATAGGGCCTCCACTCCCAAGTCGCCTTTTGGCAACATTAGGGTTCCAATCCCTGAGTTCTGCCTTTTAGACATAGGACCTCCGTTCCCTAGTCGCCTTTTTGACAATAGTAGGGCTCCAATCCCTGAGTTGTACCTTTTTAGACATAGGGCCTCCATTCCCTAGTCCCCTTTTGCCAACATTAGGGCTCAAATCTCTCAGTTGAGCCTTTTAGATATAGGGCCCCCATTCCCTAGTCACCTTTTGCCAACATTAGGGCTCCAATCCATGTGTTGTGCCATTTTAGACATAGGGCCTCCATTCCCTAGTCGTCTTTTGCTAATATTAGGGCTCCAATCCCTGAGTTGTGCCTTTTTAGACATAGAGTCTCCATTCCCTAGTCGCCTTTTTCCAACATTAGGGCTTCAATCCCTGAATTGAGCTTTTTATACATAGGGCCTCCATTCTGTAGTCGCCTTTTGCCAACATTAGGGCTCCAATCCCTGAGTTGAGTCTTTTTAGACATTGGGCCTGCACTCCCTAGTCGCCTTTTGCAAACATTAGGGCTCCAATCCCTGAGTTGTGCCTTTTTAGACATAGGGCCTCTATTCCATAGTCGGCTTTTGCCAACATTAGTGCTCCAATCCCGGAGTTGTGCCTTTTTAGATATAGCGCCTCCATTCCCTAGTCGCCTTTTGGCAACATTAGGGCTCCAATCCCTGAGTTGAGCCTTTTTAGACATAAGGCCTCCATTCCCTAGTCGCCTTTTGCCAACATTAGGGCTTCAATCCCTAAGTTGTGCCTTTTTAGACATATGGCCTCCACTCCATAGTCGTTTATTGCCAACATTAAGGATCCAATCCCTGAGTTATGCCTTTTTAGACATTGTGTCTCCATTCCCTAGTCGTCTTTTGCCAATATTAGGGCTCCAATCCCTAGGTTGAGACCTTTTAGACATGGGCTTCCATTCCCTAGTTGTCTTTTGCCAACATTAGGGCTCCAATCCCTGACTTGAGCATTTTAGATATAGGGCCCCCATTCCCTAGTTGCCTTTTGCCAACATTAGGGATCCAATCCCTGAGATCTGCCTTTTTAGACATAGGGTCTCCATTCCCTAGTCACCTTTTGCCAATATTAGGGCTCCAATCCCTGAGTTGAGCCTTTTTAGACATAGGGCCTCCATTCTCTAGTCACATTTTGCCAGCATTAGGGCTCCAATCCCTGAGTTGAGCCTTTTTAGACATAGGGTCTCCATTCCCTAGTCGCCTTTAGCCAACATTAGGGCTCCAATCCCTGAGTTGAGCCTTTTTAGATAAAGGGCCTTCATTCCCTAGTCGCCTTTTGCCAACACTAGGGCTCCAATCCCTGGGTTGAGCCTTTTTAGACATAGGGCCTCCATTCCCTAGTTGCCTTTTGCCAACATTAGGGCTCAAATCCCTAAGTTGAGCCTTTTTAGACATAGGTCCTGCATTTCCTAGTCACCTTTTGCCAACATTAGGACTCCAATGCCCGACTTGAGCCTTTTTAGAAATACGACCTCCATTCCCTAGTCGCCTTTTGCCAACATTAGGGCTCCAATCCCTGGGTTGAGCCTTTTAGACATAGGGCCTCCATTCCCTAGTCGCCTTTTCGCCAACATTAGGGCTCCAATCCCTGAGTTGACATTTTCAGATAAAGGGCATCATCCTCTAATCTTTTCCCTTCTAGATAGATACAATCCTTATTTTATTTTCTTTAAAAAAAAGTTTAGATTTTGTTGCAAATAACTCACGAAATTTTCCTAGTGAAAACTTGGGCAGAAAATTTCGTTCGTTTGTTCATTTTGGTGTTCGAACAGGTTTTACCTTGAGGCACAGGATTCGAGATGATCAAAAGAATGAGTCTCAATACAGAATAAAAGAAACGAAGAAAAGAAGTGGACTCAAAGTGTTTGAAATGGAGAAGGACGCGGACTGCTGAAAATTTGATCGAAGTCACAAGCTTCGCATGTCCCGCTTTGATCCAATGCTGAAGAAATAACCAGCACCTACAGCTTGCGAGCATCAAGATTCAGATTAGGGTCCACAACAAGATTTGCTAAGACTCAAGATCAAGCTTCAAAATAATTATAGATAGGAATCTTGTAACTCGTAGTTGATAGGCATAGCTAGCTTAGCTTTGATTTTCCTTTTGGTGTAATAAGGAGGTTAGCAAGCAGTAGCAGCAGCAACAGCAGTAAAATCACAGTTCCGGTAGTCCCAGCTACTAAAACTTCCAGAACTACACTGACCTGATTCCTTTAAAGCTAAGGATATGTAGGAAACCTCTGAAGCAAGGTTCGGTCAGACATTTTTCAAAAAATGTTTCTCATGGAGTGCCAAGCGGGCAAAAATCCCTCATAATTGCTCATTTATCTTTGCCCGAAAACCCTTCATGTCTCCGAGCAAAGAGGGGCAGTTGTGAGCACGTTATTTTTGCCTCGCATGAATTACTCCTACACGATTCTTAAAATTAGGATTTTCCTTTTTATTATTT
Source organism: Nicotiana glauca (assembly GCA_026770625.1). NCBI lineage: Eukaryota > Viridiplantae > Streptophyta > Magnoliopsida > Solanales > Solanaceae > Nicotiana > Nicotiana glauca. The sequence continues at coordinate 91,130 of MU765914.1, read as the reverse complement.
GATTTTTAGTAATTAATTGCATAATCCTCGTGTTTATTTGCATTTTTCTGTGTGCATTTTTTAATTTAACATAATTCATTAAAAATACAAAAAAAATAGTGCAGTTGTGTCACACCTCCTTTTTACCTACACCCCCTAGAAGGGTATAATAAAGGAAGTTTCCAATTAAAGGACAATCGAAACGGGATTTATTTATCAAAATTCAGAGTCTCCACCTGGGATATTTATGGTGTCCCAAGTCACCAGTTTGAAATCCCGAATCGAGGAAAAGGATGACTCTATTTAACAGTCCGCAAATCAGAAATCTGGGTAAGAAATTCTGTTAACCCGGGAGAAGGTGTTAGGAATTCCCGAGTTCCGTGGTTCTAACACGGTCGCTCAACTGTTATATTCGGCTTAATTATCTTATTTTAAACAACTATGAACCTATGTGCAAATTTTAACTTTAACCGCTTTTATTCATTTTTAGAGAGGAATTGCAACGTTATTAAAATATATCTAGAACCACGTTACATAAATGCACCTGTGGCTTTGGACATATTTTAACATCGTTGAGATTTGGATTTGGATCACATAAATGTGCACCCGAGTTTAGGAAAGTAGCTTATTAAAATACGCGCTTAAAGCAACTACGAGTTTGCAAGTTTGTGAGGGCCATGGAAAGTTAAACTAAATGGCACGCCTCGATTTCTTTAAAGCAGAGATTTGTATTAAACTATTAAAATCGAACACGATCGAATTCCACAAAATACCAATATGCCGTCTCTTTAACGTATCTTCACAATTATCACCAACACTTAGTACTAAGTACTACCATATATGATTTAGCAATGAAATAAAACCTATCCTTCAGAAGATCAACAAAATGCAGCAAGACCTTTCAAACTTCGTACCCGTGGGTCTAATTTTTAGAAAACTAATAAATTTCGAAATATAAGGCCAAAAAGTGGCTATTTGAAATCAGTCAATTTCCTTTGAGCACAAACCAAAACCAAACATCCATTTACTGTACTATTCCAAAATAACTTGACAAGATATATACTTCTAAATTAAATATAGATCTTCTAAATTACCAATGATACCAATATAAAATACAGTAGGTTATTTCATAAGTATAATTTTTATATTGTAATAAGTATATAGTATGATTCTTCATAAATTCCCATAATTGCAAATCACAAAAGTATCTCAAAATTATTCCGAAGTATGATTTTTATATATCTTGGTGCAACCTATAAATAATGAAAACTCAAGGAAAGAACGGAAATGACATACCAAAGTCACCAACGAACGGACCTCGACGGAAATGGAAGCTCAAACACTTGCTTCCGAACAGATCTCACAAGCGAGCTCCAAAATAGACTCAACCTCAAACAAGACCTCGAGAAGATGGTGGTTTTTAGTGTATATGGTGTGCTCTAATGGATGTCCTAGTTCTCTGAAGAAGAAGAAGAAGAAGAAGAAGAAGAAGGAGCTTCCGTGGAGATTCTGTTAGTCGAAAATGGCTGATGAAGAAGAAGTATCGAGAGGCTTTTTTTTCTCACTGCCCGTGTATATACTTTGTATATTGAATTTATATCCAGTGTATACTCCATCTCTCCCAGGTTCCGTTTTTTTCTTCTGTTCTCCCCTAGCCGTCTTCCCCTTCTCCAGCAAGCTACCATTTTAAAACCATAAGTTTACAAGCCCCTCACATGGCAAAATGTGGGAAACCATTGATGGTGGAGCACTTTGCCTTTGTTTTTGGATAACTTTTTGCCCATGTGCTTGAGTTCTACCTATGTTTTTGGGAAACTAGCCCATGTGCTGATATTCAGCCTATGTGCACACATGTGCATTCTAGCTGCGTGCGCTCCTGGCTGGCATTGCGCCCAGCCTTGCGTTTTGACACTACTCTGCGAACGAGACTAAAAATAGTACCTTATTTATTAATTAATTTTATTTAAATAAAATAACTATTAAAATAAGATTGACCGTTAAAACAAAACTATTTTTGGTATTTTTCAAGATTAAAAATGACTACAAAAATATTAATGAAACTATTTATTTATATTTTTTTTGTAATTTCATTTTTTTTGGTAATAAAATAAAATAAAAGAGTAAAAATTAGTTCAAATGGCTATATTAAGCCTAAATTAAACATTTACGTTCTAAAATATGAAAAATCTTGGGGAGGGTCAAAAATCACATGGCTACAGCTGCCCCTCTTTAACTGGAAACGGGAAGAGTTTTCAGACAAAGAACGACTAGACATATTTTTTGACCCGACCCTTATTTGGGGAGACTAAAACTAAGAGAAATGAGCATGTGACCGAGCTCTGGTATCTGAGCTGCCTACATATCCTTGGCTGTAAAGGAATTAGGCCACGTGTAGTTCAGAAGTGAGTGAGATAATGGAGTACGCCGAGGTAAAGAGCCGGTCGAGGTGCCGTTTCGCCGAGGTTCCGGTCCGCGGTCCTGATGTTACATCAAAAAATCAAATATGAAAAATACTAACTAAGCCTGTAAACTATAAGTTACAAGATTCTTATCTATAAGTCTTCTAAAGCTTGATATTGGGTCTTGTGTGGTTCTTCATGCAGACTTTAGATTTGAACCTTGATGCTTGCTAGTTGCAGGTGCTAGTTCACCCTTCTTCAGCTTTTCGTATCAAGACCATGTGTTTAGTATTTGTGACCTCGGCCATGTCTTGAGCAACCCTCATCTTTCATCAACTTTTGCGTTTGGATTAACTTCTTGCCTTTCTTTCTTTTTTCTTTATTGTGACTAACTTCCGTTGATCATCTCGGACTGTTGACTCGCACTCTTGCCGCGATCTTCTTTTGTTGCTGACTTGCATTGTGTTCTGAAGTGAATTCCCTTATCTCCAGGTAGGTACCTGGTTGCCAATATTCGAATTGTCTTCCTTTGAACCTTGCTGATTTCCCTTGAAATTTGTGCTATCTTCTTTTGAAACTTGAATTGCTTTCCCTTTGTTCTCCAGGTAGGCGCCTGATTGCTGAACTTGAACCGTCTTCCTTTGAACATTATTGCTTTACCTTGAAACTTGAACTGTCTTCCCTTGTTCTCCAGGTGGGCGCCTAATTTCTAAAACTTTCTGTGTTCCCTTACTTTCCATGTGGGTACTTGCAATCAAAACAAACAAAACAAACGAAATTTTCTGCCCCAGTTTGCACTAGGAAGATTTGTGAGTTGTTAGCAAAATTGTAGACCACTTATACTATTGATGCAATGCTGAGAGTAAACTAAAGACTAGACTAGGATATGCGTCTCCTACAAGTAAAACCAAGAAACTTTGACTAGCAAATGCGTCTGCTAAAATAAAACCTGAATGAGCCAAACTAGGAAGTGCGTCTCCTAGGGGTGAATTTAAATGACCAAGACTAGGAAGTGCGTCTCCTAGGGGTGAAAACTTTAGTGACTAAAATTAGGAAGGGCGTCTCCTATGAATGAACTCTCAATTTAGGAAGTGCGTCTCCTATGGCCGAACTTAAATGACCTAAACTAGGAAGTGCGTCTCATAGGGGTGAAATCATAATTTAGGAAGTGTGTCTCCTGAAACAAAATATAACTTGAAAGGCCCAGACTAGGAAGTGCGTCTCCTAGGGGTGAAAACTTCAATGACTCAGACTAGGAAGTGCGTCTCCTATGAATGAACTATCAATTTAAGAAGTGCGTCTCCTACAGGTGTAAATCATCTTAAGCTAGGAAATGCGTCTCCTAGGGGTGAAACTTCAATGACTCAAACTAGGAAGTGTGTCTCCTATGAATGAACTCTCAATTTAGGAAGTGTGTCTCCTACAGGTGTAAATCAAGCTAGGAAGTGCGTCTCCTACAAGTGTAAATCATCTTAAGCTAGGAAGTGCGTCTCCTAGGGGTGAAACTTCAATGACTCAAACTAGGAAGTGCGTCTCCTATGAATGAACTATCAATTTAGGAAGTAAGTCTCCTACAAGTATAACTCAACTTAGGAAGTGTGTCTCCTATGAATGAACTATCAATTTAGGAAGTGCGTCTCCTACATGTGTAAATCAACTTAGGAAGTGCGTCTCCTATGAATGAACTATCAATTTAGGAAGTGCGTCTCCTACAGGTGTAAATTAACTTAGTAAGTGCATCTCCTATGAATGAACTATCAATTTAGGAAGTGCGTCTCCTACAGGTGTAACTTCAATGAATCAAGCTAGGAAATGCGTCTCCTATGAATGAACTATCAATTTAGGAAGTGTGTCTCTGATGAATGAACTATCAATTTAGGAAGTGTGTCTCCTACATGTGTAAATAAACTTAAGCTAGGAAATGCGTCTCCTAGGGGTGAAACTTCAATGACTCAAACTAGGAAGTGCGTCTCCTATGAATGAACTCTCAATTTAGGAAGTGTGTCTCCTACAGGTGTAACTTCAATGCCTCAAACTAGGAAGTGCTTATCCTATGAATGAACTATGAATTTAGGAAGTGCGTCTCCTATAACAAAATATAACTTGAAAACCCAGACTAGGTAGTGTTTCTCCTAGGGGTGATGTGTGATCTTCTCAATAGCCTTTGCGTAAGCAGAATTGGGGCATTACACCTGAAAATTTCAAGCTTCCCAGCTTTGATATGAACATAACTTTCGTCCCTATTTCAGACAAAGAAAACTTGTGAGTTTAAACATGGTGGTTGGTTTGTGGCCTTGACTTTGAGGGCAACTGCTCCTTCACTTTCCGTGATAACTTGATTTCACCTTGAAATACATTGCTTGCTTATTAACTAACCAATTTCTCTGTCACCCTTATCACAGAAAATACATCTTCTCCGTCGAGACCCAATACCCTTTATCTGTTGCATTGCTCATGAACTGGCATTTACCAAAACTTTTTGTTTCACATGAATCCCAAAGCGTGTTGATTGTTGCCAACTCAGTGTGCACGTTGTTATTTCCTGACTTATGCCACTTTGATGTGACAACCAGATCCCGTTTTGTGTAATTGGAAAGCTGGTGGCAAATTTTGAAGTCATTTCTCACTTTTTCTGACCAAACAGACTAAGGAAGAGGAAGTAAACAAGATAAAAGGAATAGAGTAACGGACAATGGAAAGCGATGATTCCTAATAAGAAAACTACAAAGTAGAAACCTATCAGATGTGGACACCAACTCTAGTGACCATGACATGCACCTGCGGCATATTCTATTAAGCAAATCTGATGTTCAACTCTTGTCGTATCTTTTTGCCGTGAAACTGGGCTTCAATGCTCCGCTTATCCCATCTGATTCACAATCCTTATTCGACTTGTAGTGCCCGAAGGGTTTTCACTATCAAGCCTCTCTCATTTTGGTCTTTATCTCAACTCACTGTCGCCTTATGGTGCAGGTGAAGATTTTCACCAATAAGACTCTCTCATTTTTTATTTCTCTCAGCTTTCCTCGCATTGCGGTACTCGTGAGGGCTTTCATAAATAAGACTCTTTCATTTCCCTTGTTTGGACTGGAGTGTTGCCCCTGATATGTTTCACCTCTGCTCGCTTGACTTGGCATCTCTTGAAGACTGATCGGAAGGTCTTTCTTTGGATTGCAATATGGGCTTTTGGATAGGGTTAGAAAGAAAGGGTATCCCGAAGGCTCAAAACAACTTGAATAGTTTCAAACTTACAACTTTTGGAATCATATTTCTTACAACAACCACAACTTCTGCCCCAGTTTCTTTCTTGGGGACTTTTGGATTTTTATTTTGGTGTGACTGAACCCCAGAGAGAGGCTGCCTACGTATCCTTTCGGAATCAAGTCGAACGCAGTTCATGTCATAGAAATTACTCTATTGTTGTGATTTTTCTTTTCTTTTTCTTCTTATATTTTTTTTTCTTTATTCTGTTGTTTTGTTGTTTTTCTTTTTCTTTTTCTTTTTCTTTTTCTTTTTCTTTTTCTTTTTCTTTTTCTTCATTTTTTCCTTTTGCCTTTTTTTTTCTTTTTATTTGCTTATCTTTCATGCTGGTGTTTCTAATCTTTGCTGATGATTCCAAAAGAGGGGTATGAAAGAAAATAAATAAGACTCAAAGAGGTGACGAAGGATAAAATATTTAGATAGCATAACAAAATACCTTCGTCATTCCAATCTTCAAAACATGCCAAGCGCAAACAACACAATTAAAAAAATATTTGTAACATCTTCTAATTATGCTAGACTTGATAACTATATCCATACATTTTCTTTCTTCATTTGTTAAATACAAAGCACCATTGGTCAACATTCTCACTATCATTATCACGAACGATCCGTGCCAATTTTGGCAAACTTGCCTTTATTTCCAACTGATACGACATGAAGCATAAGGTTTCTTTATGTTCTATCTGCCCCAGTTTCACATGGTTCGGGTTTTAAATGATCTCAAAATGTCCAAATCTATTCTATTTCCCTCAAGTACCCTTGTCATCTTCAAAATTGTTTCAATGTTTCATGACTAAACTGACTTTTAATACCAGACTGAGAATTACGTGTGCATGTCATGTCACTAGAGTTGACAGTAAAAGGACTGTAAGAGGAGAAGAGAACTTAAACAGAAATGACTAGGAATAACGGAAAACAGAGAATTGTATTAGACAGATGGTAAAAAAATTTGGACAACAAAACAAGCACTATAAACAACCCTGGAACAAACCTAGACAACACTAAATGAGCTACTACGATCAAACAAACTAGGAAAAATAAGAGGATAGAAGGGTTTGAGTCACAAGACAATATCCGAATTACAACCCTGAAAATAATCCGGACAACATGATAACAAAATAAACCACCAAGACTCCTCCCTGGCTAGCCAAGAGACAGAGTGTCTTTCCAATTACCAAACACGACATCTTAGCCACTAAGTTCTGCATCAATATTGCGGACTTCAACATTATCAACTTTACGCAACAAGTTTCCAAGAGGATTTGCATGCTCTCTGTTACTGTCATTGATTCGATTTAAGATTTAGTTTGGATTTTATTTGAATTTATTTTGAAAATTAAATAAAAAAAAGAGTTTGACATAGAAAGAATTAATTTGGAAAAGAGGAAAGGGAATTGAAAAGATAAAATTTTGGGCCAAAATTAATTGATATTTTTCCCAGCCCAATGAAATACCCGACCCAACATCCATGACCCTAGCTAGAGACACGGAAATTCCGTGTCCTCTTCTCTTCAGAAGTGGGACGAACAATAACGCCTGAAGATATACATGAGGGCAGCGACAATTCATTGGAGAAGACCCCTCATATCACCACCTTAAAAAAACCAGCGAATACCTTACTCCTTGGAGCCCATCTTCTTCAACCTGCAATAGTTGTTGCTTCTTCTTCTTCACACGATCCTGAGCACGCCCAAAACGAGAATCCTCCAGCGACCAACCCTAGCGCCACACTCCTTTGCCGGAGAAGCCATTGTCACCGGATTTCACCACTGGTTGACAGACAACCCTATAAATTCGAAACAGGGGAGAGAAAAAGGCACAGACAGATACACACAAAAATAGTTTTTCCTTTCTTTTGAATTTTTGCTTCGAAAACAATGCAATTCGTTTGAATCTGAGAGCCATCGCGGGTTAACTCGGAGTGTCTCGAGGTAGTCAAGGACCTGTTTTCGATCTTGTGCATTTACGAGTTTCAAAGTTGTCTGGGAATTCAAATTTCAGATTCAATGTTAAGGTCAATTTCCGCTTCTCTTAGTTCTACTTGATATTGTTCTTATATGTTAGTATCACTGATTTTTGTTGTAATGCTCCACACTATATTTGGTTTGAATGTCTGTTATGTTTATTGAGTATGTCCGTATTAATGCTTCAAGTGATTTTGATGTAACATGGTGGCTTAATATCCAGTTATCATCGTTCGAATTTAGACGTGCTTATTAAGGTTCTGTGATATGTGTTAATTGGAAAGGGAAACTGTTGTTGTATAAGGGATAAGAAACAATTATTTTGGTCATGTTGTTGAGTGCAGGGATGTAAGGAGACTGTATAATTATCCTAGAATTGTTGACTATACTTTTCTACTTCTACTGATTTTGCGCAAGAGCTGCTTTGTGTTCTTTTGTACTTACTAAGTGAAAATTGATTTGCACAAAAGGGAACCACGGAATAGAGAAGTCAGATGTGATATTCTGCGTTTTTTATGTGTCAAATAATCATACATTGGTTTATTTTATTGTGTTAATGGTAATGACCAAAATGATCTTAGCCTTTGGTTTAATTGTGTTTGTTCTTGTCTGAGATTTATGGAATAACATTTTCTAGTCACTGATTCAATATATTTGTGATTGGTATTAGCTTAAGTATATGTTCCTGTTATGTTAAACTAAATTTAGGCAGAAACCATGAAGTAAATGTTTGGTTCATTCTACTTCTGTTAGTTAGGTGTGTGAGCCCTGTAACCATACGTTGGGAGTGGAGCACTTGACTCTCTCATTAAAATTGTGTATCCCCGTCTCCATGTTCAATTCTCATATATCCAAATTGGATTTCCCTTCTATGTTGTTAATCACGAGCCTTTTCACACGCAATCATCGAGTTACGGGCTATACCATTTATAACATCCGTAGTTTGCTTTAGTTAAGTACAATCCTATAAAATAATTTGAGGTGTGCCATGCCAAATAAAATTCCAAAATCAATGGCCCTCACTTAATTAATTCTTAATTCTTTAGAAATTCATGGCCCTCGCAAAGTTAACAACGCGTAATCGCTTTAGGCGCGTTTTTAATTATTTTACCTTCTTAAATAAAGGTGCACATTTATGTGATCCAAATCCAAATCTCAACGAAGTCAAAATGTGTCAAAAACCACGGGTGCACTGGTGTGACGTGGTTCGAGACGCATTTTCACGACGTTGCAATTCTTATTAAAATAAAAATTAAAGCGGGTTACTAATAAAAGGAACATAAGTTAGAACATGTTTTGAAATCAAATATCAAATACAACAGTTGAGCGACCGTGCTAGAACCACAGAATCCGGCTACACCTTCTCCCGGATTGACAGAATTCCTTACTCGGATTTCTGATTCGCGGACTATTAACAGAGTCATAATTTCCTCGGTTCGGGATTCAACCGGTGACTTAGGACACCATTAATCTCCCAAGTGGCGACTCTGAATTGTAATAATAAATCCCGTTCCCATTGTCCTTTAATTGGAAAAACTCCTTTACGCCCTTACGGGAATAGTGAAAAAGGAGGTGTGACAAAACTAACAGACAAATACAGATTATTTATTTATTTATTTATTTTTAAAATCATCACTATTTCTCAACAATTTTCATAAAATTATCCGGTTTGTCAATACGGCCTTTCAGCACTTTCGAAGAAGATTTAAAGGCTGTATTTGCTAACCGGCCAAAAAAATTTAAGAAACGACCAAAGGCGGTTGTTCTTGCAAAAATGGTCTTCCGGCGTCCTTTTTGGGGACATTCGACTATTTTGGACAAAAATGACATCACCTTACTTATGGCAAAACTGTGATATTTATTTACCCCTAATTTTAAAATTGTTGAGCCCGATGGGGGTTGCTTACGTATCCCACATCCGGTGAGAATCAAACTTACATAATTCTACCAAATAAAACAAACTATTTTTGAAAACAAGACTCCTTTTTTTCATTTCATTGGCGAATATATAAACTTTTTTTTAAAACAAACACATTTTTTCATTCTAATTTTTTCATTTTCCCAAAAAAAAATCGGCAGAGTTTCGACACTATTTGGACATTGATTTTTTCAAAACAGGTAATTATCTCTCTTTAACCCTCATACCGTTGTTTCTCTCCTTTTTTTTTTCTTTTTCCCAAATATTCGAAAGCCGGTCAGCATGCAAGTTCGAAGAAAATAAATGCACAAGCAGTACGTAAGATGCATCAGGATGGTCTGTTTTCAATTTTGGTATACCTGTCCTAGACAGACCCAACCCCTATGTTGAGCCTCCAATGTCAAATGCACATGATGCAAACAAAGGGATCCGACATGAGGCTGAGTTATTCTAGGTTCAAAATATGGGTATTTGTTCTAGACTGTGTACCCGAGCGGACAACTCGAGTCGAGGAAGGGGCTACGTACCGGGGACCCGAAAGATCATCCGGCTTAGTAACTTGTCCGAGCCTCTTTCTTATTTCAAGGTATGACACTAATAGAATAGGGAGTCTCGACTAGCGAGTACATCCCCGAAGATAAGAAGAGAATGGTTTCGTAACAGTTTATATGTACAGTTCAAATAATATCAAAGCGGTAAAAGCATCATTTTGCACATTAAGCCCAACATGTAAAAATATCAGATAATAAACAAAGCCAAATACAATAATTATTCTAAGCTCGAATTTCTAACCCTGAACCAGTGGTTCTGGGTTAATTTTTCCAGCAGAGTCGTCAGAGCTATCACACATCCTTTTTACCTACACCCCCTGGAAGGGTATAATAAAGGGAGTTTTTCCAATTAAAGGACAATCAAAATAGAATTTATTTATTAAAACTCAGAATCGCCACGTGGGAGATTTATGGTGTCCTAAGTCACCGGTTTGAAATCCCGAATCGAGGAAAAGGATGACTCTGTTTAACAGTCTGCGAATCAGAAATCCGGGTAAGGAATTTTGTTAACTCGAGAGAAGGTGTTAGACATTTCCCGAGTTCCGTGGTTATAGCACGGTCGCTCAACTATTATATTCGGCTTAATTATCTGATTTTAAACAACTATAAACCTATGTACAAATTTTAACTTTAACCACTTTTATTCATTTTTAGAGAGGAATTGCAACGTTATTAAAACACGTTCCGAACCACGGTACATAAATGCATCCGTGGCTTTTGACATATTTTAACATCGTTGAGATTTGGATTTAGGTCACATAAATATGCACCCGAGCTTAGGAAAGTAGATTATTAAAATACGCGCCTAAAGAAACTACGCGTTTGCAAGTTTGCGAGGGCCATGGAAAGTTAAACTAAATGGCGCGCCTCGATTTCTTTAAAGCAGAGATTTGTATTCAACTATTACAATCGAACACGATCGAATTCCACAAAATACCAATATGTCGTCTCTTTAACGTATCTTCACAATTATCACCAACACTTAGTACTAAGTACTACCATATATGATTTAGCAATGGAATAAAACTTATCCTTCA
>MU765914.1:62496-73874 GCA_026770625.1 Nicotiana glauca | reverse complement strand
TGATTTTTATATATCTTGGTGCAACCTCTAAATAACGAAGACTCAATGAAAGAACGGAAATGACATACCAAAGTCACCAACGAACGGACCTCGACGGAAATGGGAGCTCAAACACTTGCTTCCGAACAGATCTCACAAGCGAGCTCCAAAATGGACTCAACCTCAAACAAGACCTCGAGAGGATGGTGGTTTTTAGTGTATATGGTGTGCTCTAATGGAGGTCCTAATTCTCTGAAGAAGAAGAACGAGCTTCTGTGGAGATTCTATTGGTCGAAAATGGCTGATGAAGAATAAGTATCGAGAGGGTTTTTTTTCCTCACAGCCCGTGTATATACTCTGTATATTGAATGTATATCCGGTGTATATCCCTTCACTCCCAGGTTCTGTTTTTTTTTCTGTTCTCCCCTAGCCGCCCTCTCCTTCTCCAGCAAGCTGCCCTTTTAAAACCATAAGTTTATAAGCCCCCCACATAGAAAAATGTGGAAAACCATTGATGGTGGAGCACTTTGCCTTTGTTTTTGGACAACTTGTTGCCCATGTGATTGAGTTCTACCCATGTTTTTGGGCAACTAGCTCATGTACTTGTATTCAGCCTATGTGCACAGATGTGCATTCCAGCTGCGTGCGCTCCCGGCTGGCATTGCGCCCAGCCTTGCGTTTTGACACTACTCCGCGAACGAGACTAAAAATACTACCTTATTAATTAATTAATTTTATTTAAATAAAATAACTATTAAAATAAGATTGACCGTTAAAACAAAATTATTTTTGGTATTTTTTAAGATTAAAAATGACTATAAAAATATTAATGAAACTATTTATTTATATTTTTTTTGGAATTTCGTTTTTTTTGTAATAAAATTAAGTAAAAGAGTAAAAATTAGTTGAAATGGCTATATTAAGCCTAAATTAAACATTTACGTGCTAAAATATATAAAAACCTTGGGGAGGGTAAAAAATCACATGGCTACAATTTGTATTTAGGGCCCAATTTTCTACTTTTTAGGATAATTATTTAATTAATAAAGGAAAATACCAAAAATAGCTCTTCTTGCATCTTACCTTTTAACTTTCGAATTTGTCACATTTTTCTTTTTAGATTAGGACTTAATTAATTTTGAGAAAAGCAATTAGCTAGTTTTTAAATTTAAATCAGGTCTTTTTATTTTTATTTATGTTTAACAAAAATAAAAAAAAAGAAAAGATAAAAGAAAAGGAATTAAAACAATGAATTTGTATTTTTGTGCCAATCTCTTTGACCTGGTCAAGCCTAGTAGCCAAATCCCCCAAAACCGCCCAGCCTGCCTACCCGGCCCAAACCCACATACAATACCCAGTCCAACCCCTTGCCACCCAAAACGACCCCGTTTTGCCCTTAAGTAATCTCAACCGTCGAGTTTTGTAGATCGGACGGTTGAGAACTCAAGGGCCTTAGGTATTTAACTGTATTAACACACACCCCTACCCCCTTCGCTTCTTCTCCATTCAACCTTAGAGACAACCCTCTCCGTGTCCACCGTCTGCCGTCGCCGGAAATCGCATACGACGGCGGCGAGTCTCCAACCCCGGCCAAATTCACACCAGAGCCTCCTCTCACCTCCCTCATGCCCATGACACCATCATCTTCCTTCAAATCTCACTAGAAACCCCCAAATATCCCAAACCCTAGTCGCCGCCTTGTGTTCTCCGCTGGCGGTGCCATGCCAAACGCCTCTTACCTTTTAACCAGACAACCACCACACTTCCGTTGCCCTATATCCATTATCAATTATTCCAAAACTTGCACCCATGTGTCCCAAATCTTATATCTAAGTTTTTAAAGACAAGACCAAGTCTTAAATTATCCCTCTCGTTTGAGTTCTTGGAGTTTTTCAGGCTCGATTTGAGTCATGCCTGACTAGCCAACCTTAATGAATCCCATCGTCTTTTGATCCCCTCAGTTTGATCAAGTTCTTTCTGGCCAAAATCAGGTTGTCTCTGTTTCTTCTTTAGTTTTCTTTTTTCGTTAGGTTTGTTGAATCAGTTTAATTAGTTAATAACTTTAATTAAAAATAGTAGCTCAATGATTAGATTGGTTTAATTAAAAATAGTAGCTGAATTCTATTTCTTCAATCTAGGGTTACCTGTTTAATCTTTGCTTTACTTATCATTTTCAGAAATAGAAATAGGTTTAATAATTTTCCCTTTTTAAATTCTCGATAATATTAGTTTTAAGGATTTCATTCTTGTTTGTTTCATGGTCTGTTTTGAACACTGTTTAGTTAGTTCCTCTTCAATTTTGTTTTAAGTTATTTGCTTAGATGGCCTTTTTCTTTGATTTTTTTTGGGTTGTGTTGAATTGAACCCCTAGGATGTTAGTCTTGGTCAGTCAATTTTTGGAAAACCTCTGGGGGTCTGGGTTGGAATTTGGGCTTTGGATCAGCCTTGGGCTCTTTGAGTCACTTGTGACCCAATTCAAAAGGGCCCAGCTGTTTTTAAGCCCAAGCTGGTTTGGTAGTTTAGGTAATTTTCAAAGCCTTTGAGGGTAAACTAGACAATACACCTAGGGAATCTTTTTGGTAACAGCCCTAGAAGTTTCTAGTAAGGGTCTGATAGTAAATTTTAGTTTTAGCTTGAGTAGCAAGGCATAAAATGAAGGACTAACTAGCTAAAAAGAGAAAACTAAAAAGGACTAAAAGGGTAAAAAGATATCTGCAAGGCTGCCCTAGTAACTTGCCTATAAAGGCATTGTTACTTGAGGCTAAAGGAAGAATTCCAAGAACTGAAAAACCCTGAAAAGTTCGAGGCAGCAGAAATTTCCCAAAAATACTGTTCCATTAAAAAAAATTTGGATATCTTTAAGGGTTTTTTTTCTTTGTTAAAACGATCTCTGAGTGTTCAGAAGTTAAAAATGAGCTAAATTTGGTTTTGGTATTCAAGTATTTGGGGTCAGCTTTGTTTGAATTTTGATAACTGGTTTTCTATTGATATATTGCTGGTTCAAGTTTGGTTTTAAGTGGATCTTCCTCAATTATTTTTGGGTCGATTTTTCTTGCTGAACCTTGTCCCTGCTGCTGCTTCTTGCTACTCACTCATTCCCTTTTTTTGCTTTACTTGTGAACTTCAGGTACACATTCTGAACCTGCTTTGATGTAACTCTCAAATTGGAAATGAAATGAAAGCTATGCGTGATATCTCTTGTTGATATGTGTTTAATTGATTCATTGTATTTCAAGTAGTTTTACTGATTTAGCTAAATCTTCATTGTAACAAATTATGGACTGTTGAACTATGATATTTCTTATTTGTTTATTTCAATTCTAGTAGTATAGATGGGTTTTGCAAGTCAATATTAGTTTGAATGTAGAAATGGATTTGGGACTTATCAAGTCTACCATTGTTATTGTGTATGAATTTTCAAGTACCTCAAAGTTTTATTATCATGTTTCAAATTTTAGTTTGAGTTCTACACGAATCTGAAGTTAATTGCAGAATTATTGGGTGTGCTTGTACTAGCCTTGTTTATGTGGTTTAATAGGTGTTGGAAATAATTTCATGTTTTAGTGCTTAAATCCTATAACTTAGTCTTGAGGGCATTTGACTAGAATTTTGAGGTCTGTAAAAGATAAAATCCAAATCGTTCGTACATTTTCTTAAACATGTATATCATTGTTGTGTATCCACTATCTGCAAAGTGAAGTCTAAAAGAAGCTGGTCTATGAGTTTGGATCAACGTTAATTTATGTCAAAAGTTTTAAATTAGGAAACCAAATCTTTGATCTCATATTCATGTATCAGTACTGATTTCGTTTGCGTTATTGCCTATATTATTTGGACCATGAGGACTGGGCCTAACGTTCGCCCAATTATATAATGACAAGCCCAAGTATTACCAGCCTTTTGAATCGGTTCATTTTGCTAAATTGTGGGCCGTTAGGGACTTGATCTTGAGTCCCAGCTTCAGTTTTGCTTTTGAATTGGGTTCATCCTGGGTCCAAACTTTTGACAGTTTTGTGAACGGAATTGGAAGCATCTTTCTTTCCCCTGGGCCAGTCTCTTGTCAACTTCCCTTCATTTTGGCTGGGCTGGTTTTGAGCCCAACGCGTCAGTAATGCTGAATCATTTCGGGTTTAAAGGTTTAAAAAATTGAATTATAGACTTGGGCCTTTCAAGTTAAGTGGCAGACTTGAACTAAGGTTTTCTTCAATAATGGAGATCGTCCTTGTTTGAGTTTGGACTTGATCTTGGGGCCTGAATTTTCTTGAATACTTTGATGTTAGTTAATTTATAATGTTAATAAGTTAAGTTTTTTTAGCATAGAGAAGAACCTTAATAGATAATAATAGTTTATCTTTAGGACGCCCTTTTTTAAAATAAATTGAGGTGCGTTGCGCCAAAAAAAATTCACAAATTGCGTGATCCTCTTTAATTATTTCTTTTTAAATACTTAGAACTCGGGACGTACCATTTAATAATTTTTCATGGCCTCCCGCAAAGTTAACAACGCGTTAGTTGCTTTATGTGCTTTATTTAATAATTTTACCTTCCTAAACTCGGGTGTGCATTTCATGTGACCCAAATCCAAATCCTAAAAGATTGAATAAAATGTATTTCGGATTGCGGGTGCATTTCATGTGACGCAATCCAAAGACACATTTTAAACGATGTTCAATCTTCCTTAAAAATTAATTAAAAGTGATAAATAATTTAAAATTGCACTATAGGCTGAACATATATTAAAATCAGATAATAGCCCAATTATAATAGTTTAAGTGACCGTGCTAGAACCACGAAATTCGGGGGTGCCTAACACCTTCCCCCGGGTTAACAGAATTCCTTAGTCAGAATTTTTGGTTCGCAGACTTCACAAGGAAAGTCGAAATTTTCCTCGATTTGGGATTCAAAATAAACGGTGACTTGGGACACCAAATAAAATATCCCAAGTGGCGACTCTGATGAATAAATAATCTCATTTCGAATAATATTACTTAAATTGGAAAAACTCCATTATATACTACCTTTCGGGGTGGTGTGTAAAAAAAGGAGGTGTGACATCAGGTATCTTGAACTTCTTTGGAATTAGGAGAGGGGCGGCACTTGGCTTCCAGGGCTGTTGTGAATATTTATCTATATCTACTCCCTTGATCACGGGCGGTACTCCGGGTATTTGCTCTATGCGGTCGTTTTGCTCCTTAAGTTGTTTCTGCAATGTTAGTACTAAATTTTGTAAATCAGAATTAACTAGATTACCTGGGTCTCCCTCCTGTGTCTCACTGGGGGTTGCACCGCTGCCTGAATTAACCAGTCCAGAAGAAGGATTCTCCAAAGTATTGTTATTTGGAGTAGGTGTGGGTGGAGCAGCAAGTAATTGACTAACAAAAGCTTGCAGAGCTTTGTTAACCTGAGTAGCGATAATTTTTTGTAAAGCATCATCCATAGCTTGAACATTCTCAAATTGAGCTTGTTCTTCTGTGTGAGACCCTTCAGGAGTTCCTTCACGAGATCGGCGCGGTGAACCTTGTAGAGAAGGAACTAATGCATTATTATCTTGCAGATCTCCCTGAAATTGTTGGTTCAATTGATTTTCTTGGTTTCCTTGGATGTTGTCGTTGCTGTTCGACATAGTTGATGCAGCAAAGAAAATCAAGTTGAGAGATAATTGATTATCAGATTCCCGGTAACGGAACCAATTTGTTTAACCAAAAAATAGATTTTTAGTCAAAGCTAGATTTTAAAAGAACACAGGTTACTGATAATCGAAAAAGTGTCTGAAGAAAGAAATTTGAGAGTAGTAAGGTATGAAAGCTAGTAAATCAGAGTATATTTCAATAGTATCTTGTATCCCTCAACTAATTACATATCTCCCTTTTATAGGTTCCTTTGGGAATGTCCGTTATGTCTAAATCATAATGAGGCTATTATGAATAATTAATGACATTGAATGCTATGTTACATAATCATTACATTGAATGTATATATTCCTTAATGGGCTCAGCATTTAATTCTCGTTAAATGCCGTATTTGTACCCTTTTCTATAGCCAAGTTCATTCTTTTCATTGCTCGGATGTAAATAAACTTAGACAGGTACGGGAGTTGATCCTCTTGTCCCGTGCCTCTTCCTTTTTCTTTACTCGTGCCTGCTTTGTAATTCTTGAATCGTGGCTAACTTTAATTTATTGACCATTCCATGTGTCATGACATGTCACCATATATATAAATACAATTTTTTCCAATACAATTTCGATCAAAAGAAAGTGACGATAGGTTGGAAAGACCCAGCTTACGACTCGTATCGTGTTTGGTCCGTACGTGAATATAGGTCCCAAAGTAGAGTGGTTTTTGGATCCAATTTGACTTCCAGAAGTTTATACAAGATCCATCACCAATAGATCAAGGTCTCCCTAAAATACCACTAATAAGGATAATTTAGTAAAACAAATATTTAACTAATTCTTTCTTAGAAAGTGTGCAAAATAAAAATGAATGGAGGGAGTAAATTGTAATGAGTCAATTAATAGTTCGGGTTTTGAATTGGAAGTAAAATTGAGCTGATTTTTATCTTTTTCAGAAAAGGGATATAGCACTAGTGGTTCCGTTGGCTTTGGACATCTGGATCAAAATCAATTAACCCGACCCGCAATTCCATCTGGATTTTCAATTGACTATTCAGAAATCACTTTTCCAATAAAATCCTCCAATCCAATTTCCCCCTTTCTCCTGTCTCCCTCCCCAAAAACAAAATATCAGTTGGCCATCCTCAAGAATTCTCAATTCACAGGATGGCCATCACCCATCTTTTATCCACCACCATTACACCCTCCCTCTTTACTTCCCAGCTCAAACACTCACCATTTCTTCTACTGAAATCCAAAAGAACACTCATATGCCCCAAAAGGCCTACAATTCGAGCTCAATCTAAGAACAATGACTCTGCAGATGGTCCAGATCGTTTAATCTCCGCCATCACTTACTTCTACCCTTTCTTTGACGGTATTCAATATGGGAAATATGTCATCACTCAGTTTGCTCCAATCCAAACCCTTATTCAACCTTTAGTCCCAGCTATAAGGGTTTTCAAGAGCTTCCCACTTAACGGGTTGCTAATTTTCTTTACCCTTTACTTTGTTGTTGTTAGAAATAACAATTTCAGTAGGTATGTGAGGTTCAATACCATGCAGGCTATTGTTCTTGATGTGCTTCTCATCTTTCCTGATCTTTTGGAGAGGAGTTTTAATCCAAAAGATGGGTTGGGCTTGGATTTGATGATGAGCTTTGATAGCACTGTGTTTTTGTTCCTTTTGGTTTCTTTAGTTTATGGTTCTTCTTGTTGCTTGTTGGGGCAGCTTCCTAGGTTGCCTATTGTTGCTGAAGCTGCTGATAGGCAAGTGCTATGAACGAGGTTCCTCTTTGTACACTTAATTATTTTTGCTTTAGTTGACAGTTATAGCTATTTTGTTTGGAAGTAAATGTTTTTGCTCGTTTACTTTTGTCATCTTTAATTGTCTATTGCTTCATCATATTGTTGTGTTGATGCTTAAGGAAGAAATTCATGGTCCTCGTTAGCCATTAGAGATAAGTCGAATCACGATTTTTAGTTAATGGTCATCTTGTCTTGTCTTGAAAAAGGGCAAGCATGTCGAGGTATGCCAAAGGTTGACATCAAAATGTTGTTATTCCTGAAACAAATCCAAGAGTGCTCTTCACCTCTTCTTAGCACTTGAGCTATTTACAGAGACCTAGACGATTTACCTATGGGTATTCGCATCTAGTATGCACCTTCTTTATGTGCAATGCTACTTTGCCTTCCTTGTTAGTGCCTTTTCCATTTCTCTTTTCATAATTTTAAAAGTTAATTCTTGAATGAAAGAAACAAGTTGCTAAATATAGGAAGGAAGAAATAATTCTCTTAATGGTTGCAGGTTTTATTAATCTGGATCGTTTGCTTATCTCGGAAACCTTAGATGATCATATCCACCTTTGGTTGGTGCCTAGATGCTAAAATGTTTTGGGATGTTAAAACTTTTTATATGCTGATACTCAAACCCAAATGGCAAAGATTTGCTCCTAACTTTTTAAATGGACTTGATATCATCATCTTCAATTTCACAACGACGTCATTTACCGTTTCTTCTAATTGAATAGTTGAGCAGTTGGCTAGTGAATATTCTTTGCTATTGCAGATTTACGACAGCAATGTTGATTAACTCTTCTGAAATCTGTTCTTATGTATTACATTGACATTAAGTATGTCGTTTGTATGACATTGAGAATGAGGTTCTTACACATTTGACTTGAGAACCAAGAGAAAGCCAAGCAACCAAGTGAAGTCATGCTAGATAGGACATACAACACCTCAATATTTTTTAGTAAATCTCATTGCAATCTCATTTGCTTTAATTCGAGTATGTGTAGGGCTTACACTTTGTTGCTTTAGGCTCTCCAGCTTCCTTTGGTGAAATACATACTACCGTCAAACTTCTCTGGAAACCAAAGATAAAAATTTCACCTTTCAACATTTGTATTAATGATATGGCTGTCTACAGATCATGTTGAACTGGTGAAATCAAGATGTTTGACTATTTACCCTAAAGGCTAGTGGTAATATAAACTTCCAATAGAGTATACCTGCTATGCGTACTAAACATAATGTTGGGGGCATTTAGGGACCAGAAAATCGTGGATTCTTTTGTTAAGGACGTTGTCTTGTACCGTTTAGACCCCATTTCTTGCTCATTATCCTTTCTATGTTATACGGGTATATGGCTCAAGTGGACTAGCATATGAAGTTTGCATTAAATATGTTTACCTCACGAATAGGATTCAACATCGAGAGTTCTGCTTCCATCACATAATTGGTAGAACATATAGTACATCTGCTGTTAGCACTACTTTGGTGATTGTTCTCATGTTTATGCCAGCTGTTCATCTTTTATCCCGGTTCTGGCTTACTGTAGTTTCCTTCTTTTATTCCATTTAAAGTGAGAGGGAATCTGATGTCAATTCTGTTTGTTAGCTTTAATAGAATGCTTGCTTTGTGTTCCCATTTACTTTAACTCTTTATGTGAGCTTTGTTGATATGAATATGGAGCTGCGAAGAAGACAGAGTTATCCCTTTGGTGAAGCTTTTTGCTCGGTTTTGGTATACTTCTTCATATCAGAGCATCATTCTTGATGTATCAATGCGTTAAGAAGGAAATATTTCCCAGGTAGAGATCGTTGCCAGTTATGTTCCTCTGAGCATGAGCTTCTTAAGTAATGAAATCATCCACATTTCTAGTCTCAATGCAAAGTCTGGTGCAGTCAACTGATATAAAAACTGCAATTGGTGCTTTTGTCCTCTCGGCGCACAACCAGAATTATGTGTTAGCCTCTCGGTTCAATGGATTTTGTATTTTTTTCTTGCATCATTAGATAAACTTCGGGTGAAATTCAAAAATAGCCGGATTTACAAGTGGTAATTGAAAAATAGTCACAGTTTCAAAAGTAATCGAAATTTAGCCACCTTTCAAGTAAAGATAAATCTGAAGGAAATTGTTTAAAATCTGAAAAATATTCCAGCATAATATACTAGAGTTTGAACTTTTACATGTGAACCTCCAGCATAATATATTGGAGTTCCAGAATAAATATACTAGAACAACATCATATATTGGAGTTCCAGCATAATATGCTAGAAGTTCATACACAGCTACTCCAATCTCCAATATATTATGTTGGAATTTTTTGTGTGCTGGAGTTTCAGCATAATATGCTCGAAGTTCATACACAGGTGCACCGATCTCCAGTATATTATGCTGGAACTTTTCGTGTTGCAACAAAATAGTGGTTATTTTTCAATGACTTTACAAACGTTGGCTATTTTTCAATTACTAGTTTGAAAACTGGCTAGACCGTGCTATTTTAACTTCTCTAGTGGATACGTTTGTTTATTGTGGAATCTAAGTTAGTCTGGGCCTGGCCTAACAACAGTCAAATGCCAAACCCAGCCACACCTAAGCCCAACTAGTATGCTCACACCACATCAGTTTACCAGGGTGGTGCTGCACATAGGGGCGGAGCCACAATGTTGGTTGCGGGATCGACCGAACTCAGTAGCTTTGTTCAAATCTAGTATTTGTATTAGAATATTCAATTAATATATACAAATTATTAATTTAGAATTCATTAACTTAAAAGGATTATAATTCAGAACCAAACAACAACATGTCTAGTCTTACCTCACACCGTGGGGTCTGGGGAGGGTAGTGTGTACGCAAATCTTACTCTACCTTTTGAGGATAGACAGGTTATTTTTAATAGACCCTCGGCTCAGGAAAGCATAAGCACTACATTAATGAAAATATAGAAAAGAAGAACAGTACCAAAAAGTCATATAAAAACAGAATAAAAATAACTTATACTAATTCATAACCCATAAGGTTCAAATCAAATCCTAGTTTTGTCGCACATCATTGTGCGTATGCATCATCTTGTTTAAGAGACCACACCATAGACCTCAACAAATTCCTAAGATCTTGGAATGAAGTTATATCCCCTTTTCAACTGCTCCGCCTTTTTAGTTGGATAGTTGGACTCATCCAACAGCAGTAAAAATAAGGGATCAATATCATCCTCAAGGGGGAACTCGAATCAACTCTTTTAATCCCAGTAAAATTGATGCTATCAGCCACCATCTCTACTAGGGTTGTGCACAAATCGGATTTAACACATTTCGGATTTCTGATTTTAGAAAATGCAATATGAATCTGATCCGAATTATATCGAATTGCATCAGATTTTAAAGTTTGGATCGGATCGGATCGGATTTCGGATCGTATTATTATGCATCAAAGTTAAACTAATATGTATATTTTCTTTGTAAAAGAGACAATAACTTAAGAAAAATTCATGTTTATGCAATTATGAGAATACTATGGTGCCAATATAGCTAAATCTAGCAATTGTGAAGGTAATAACTTGGAGGTTGATGTCTATTCGAAATTAAAGTATAGTATTTATACATGACTGATCACGCCCAACTATGCTCTCTAAAAAAGACTCTGCGGACGTTGCAAATATAACCCGAGTATTACGTCCAGGGTCGAATCCACAGAGAGTTAACCTATCAATTACTATCTTTAGACCCACTAAACTCTTCAGAACAGCTTCCCAAATATTTGAATCTCAGTTGAATGTTTCTTTACCAACTACCCTTGCAAGTAAACTAAACAGCTGTAAACTAAACTACTAAGGTTGTAAACAATGATGAGAAGAAGCTAAGGCAATGATTTCCTCTATTGATTGAATCCCTTCTGTTTATGCTCATACAAATTTACCAACACCTCTCTATCAATCATGAACGCTCATCTTACCGTAAATCTCTCCCGAGTAATCACAGTAATATACTAATTGCACTCTC
>MU765914.1:33315-56357 GCA_026770625.1 Nicotiana glauca | reverse complement strand
AGTTTTACTTTGTGACTAAGTCATTTTTCTCCTATAAATAGAGGGGTCTTACCCCATTGTAAATCATCCCAAAATTCAATAAGAATTCTCTCTCTCTTTCTCTGCAATATTGTTCTTCTTCTTTTATTATTTTATAACAGGTAACCCTTTCTTTCATTTTTACCAGAGCAGTCAATATGGGCTTGGCCCGTTGGAGCGACCCAGTTCAGCCCGTAATTTAATAGGACTGGACTAGCATTTTTGGATCCCATTTAAAAATGAGGCTTTTAAGCCCGGCCCGAATAAGTCCGTGGCCTGTGAGACTTGAGTGAAGCTGGGCCGGCCCGGCCCGTGAGCCTAATAAAAATATATATTTAAAATATGTATAATAAAAATTTATATGACAAAAAATAATAAGAAGAGTATTCCAAACTTTAAGTTTTAAGTTCATCTATTAAAATATCAAAATCTTGAAACGTTAATTAGTTTTAAAATTTTAATTATTCTTGATATTTAACTAATTAATATTGCAAACGAATTGTAAATGTAGATGAAAGTGAAGATGTTAAAACAACCTTCTAACAAGCGGATTCAAATGTGTTTGATGAAGATCATGCGTTGGATATCCCATAAGCGTTATCGGCGTTCTATTGAATAGTTTGCTTTAAGTTTTGATTTTTAGTGAATGAAATGGTCTTGTCTTTTATTTTTTTAGTGTTTACTGTAATATATTGGAACAACATAAAAGTTTCACATGACCAAAAAAAGTTAAGTGTCTCATTTACGTGATTTATATTTTTTTACAATAGAAAAGGTTTAAAAATAACTTAACTTACACTTTTAATATTTTACTCTTAATACCTGCCCTTTCAAAAGATCTGTACCAAATTATCAAATGGGAGGGAGGGAGTAACATTTACTCTTGAGCCATGACATATAGGCGAATCATGCTTCTACATGTTAAATTATCATGACCTGTCATTAAACTTTTAAATGTAAAAACATTTTGCAGGTTCCAAATAGATCGGACGTACACATAAATGAGGTAATTATAATGAAGATTTTGTCCTCAATTTACAAGTTAATCACACTACTATTATTAGTACCATCATTACTCTTGTCTTTTTTTTTTTTTAGCTTAATTAAAGGTGAGCGTAAATTAGGGACAAAATTACACTTCCCACGTCTTTACCAAATATAAAGCACAAAAGTTCAAAAAACTGGAGGAGGACAACTGCCAGCTTAGTCAGCAATACCCCACCTCAGTGGCATTATCTGTAAATAAAGTTTCATTCCTGGTCAATAAAATAAGTACTCACTTCAGATCTCGCTTCTCCCCAAGTACACACTTTAACTTCAGTAAACATCACTTCACTGACCACTCACACTCTATATCCACACACTACCCAAAGCTCCTCTCACATTTTCCCTTTGCAGGAAAATGCAGTTTCAGATGGCATCCACTATAGCCACGCTACTTATTTTTCTAGCCGTCCTTTTCCCATATTGTTCATGTGAAACTCAAAACATTCAGATCACTAAAATCAAACCATCTGCTGCTAAATCTGAATCTCCAGCTCCAGTGGCAGCAGCATCCCAAGTGAGTTTCACTTCTGTAATGTCAGCTCACGGATGCAAAATTTTCGCCGACATTTTACTAGCTTCACCTGCGGAAAAGACATACGAGGATAATGTCCAAGGTGGTCTAACCATTTTTTGCCCAACCGACGATGCAATGAAAGATTTTGCTCCTAAGTTCAAGAACTTAACTGCTGGCGGAAAACAGTCAGTTCTTGAATATCATGGTGTTCCAGTTTATCAATCGTTGTCGAGTTTGAGAACAAGTAACGGTTTAATGAACACGTTAGCTACTGACGGTGCTAATAATTACGATTTTGTTGTTCAAAATGACGGCCAAGATGTTACATTGAGGACCAAAATCGACACGGCGAAAATTACAGGAACTGTAATTGATAAAGAGCCATTGGCGATTTTTTCGATTGATAAGGTTTTGGAACCTAAGGAATTGTTCAAGGGTGCTCCGACTCCTGCTCCAGCACCAGCTCCGATTGCTGAGTCTCCCAAGCCGGCGGGAAAGAAACATAAATCCCCTCCGGCGCCTGCTTCTCCGGCGGATTCCCCGGCGGATGGTCCCACCGGTGATGTCGCGAATTCGAAGTCAGATAAGAACGGCGCGTTTAGATACAATGCTGGTGCACTGGTGGTCCCTGTTTTGTGTATTTGGTATGGCCATTTGTTGCTGTAATTTTATTTTGTTAGATTGACCTTTTCTTTTTCAGTGTTTTTTTTAATTAATTTGCTGTTAAGTCTTAGATTTGAAATAAGATTGGCCAATATGGGTCTTGTATTTGTAGTTGTAGGATTGCTTTTACTAGGTTTGTGATTGCCTTTCTTAAACAAATTCACTGTATTATTTCTTTGATTTTCTTTTGTTTATCTACTTCAGAGTGAGATGTGATTTTATATTCACATGGAAACACTTTTGCTTGTGAATCATAACTTTATTGGTCCTCAGTTTCTTCCACTATAGATAATAAAGTTTTCAGTTAAATTCAGCTATCAGTTGAACAACTATCGATGAATCTAGAAATCTTCTTGGTCAGACTCACGGGTCGCTGGAAATTGAAACAAGTGCAATCAATTACACTTGATACTTTAATTTTTAATTTAAATTTAGGTTTGTAAGTTGGATACATATCTGTGGATACCAACTCAAGATTTTCTTCCCCCTTTTTTACTCTTTCACAGGAGCTCCCACTATATTCTTTTGGTGATTAGAACCCACAACCTTTGAGTTGGAGATGGAGAGTACTTACTACTTGAGCAATCTTTTTTGTTAGATGTTTTCTTTTTGAATGCTTTTACTACCCCACTAAATAAAGGAGCGGGTGACAGAAAAAAAGTAAGGAAATGGTTCAAAAAATTTACCCTTCAGTAAGGGGTACTGAATTATGAAATTACTGAAGCTATCCGAGACTCCAAAAACGGGTTTTAAAAAAGATAAATAAATAAATTTGAGAGCTTTACAAGTATTTAAAATCACATAAATATTATTAAAATATGTGTTTGAGTTAAAAAATAAAATTTTACAAAAAGTACAACCTCTTGAAAATGATGTGTCACGACCCGAATTTCTCACCCTCGGGAGTCGTGATGTCGCCTACTAATGTGAGCTAGGCAAGCCGATTACTCGATATATTTATCTTTTTCCCCTTTTTCTCCTTTAGCAATTATGAGCAATAATTCGAATACATCGGAAATTATAACAAGCAGAAGAAAACAATAAAAACTACTGAGTATGTCCAATACAACCGTTTAAGCAAGTCTATCAAGAACTGGTATCACAGCTTCACAGACAGTCTAAGAATACTACAAACAAGGTCTGAATGAAATACAAAGTATGTCTTTGAATAATTAAAAACAACAAGAGATAAGATAGGAGGAGACGCCAAGGCCCGCGGACGTCTGCAGGACTACCTCGGGTCGCCTGTGTGGACTGAAGACAGCACCCTCGCTGTGGTCCAAACGCTCTGGTATCGATATCTGCACACAGTGCATAGTATAGTATCAGCACAACCGACCCCATGTGCTTATAAGTGTCCAGTCTAACTTCGGTGAATTAGTGACGAGGCTAGGACCACACTACCAAATAAACCTGTGCAGTTAGATTATGTACAACGAAATTAGAAACAGATAATTACAACTAAAGTTGGGCGGGGGAAACATGCTACGGGGAGTAACAGATAACAACAGAACAACTGTAGAGAAACATAAGAAATGCCCTAACTCGATTACCAGCAAAATAAGGAAATAGAAGAACGTGTACACACGTAATACCGTTGCAGGCGTGCAACCCGATCCCATTTCATATGATACCGTTGCAGGCGTGCAACCCCCTCCCATTTCTTACATTACCGTTGCAGGCGTGGAACCCGCTCCCATTTCACATATTACCGTTGCAAGCGTGCAACCCACTCCCATTTCTTATATTATCGTTGCAGGCGTGCAACCCGCTCCCATTTCACATATTATCGTTGCAGGCGTGCAACCGCTTCCATTTCAAATATTACCGTTGCAGGCGTGCAACCCGCTCCCGTTTCATATATTACCGTTGCAGGCGTGCAATCCCCCTCCCATTTCATATATTACCGTTGCAGGCGTGCAACCTGCTCCCATTCTTTTATCAACAGCAATCATAAAAGGGTCCCGGCAAGGGAACAATAATACCAAACAAACATCCCGGCAAGGGAACAATAATATAACAATAACATTCCGGCAAGGAAACAACAATGATAATAATATTCCGGTAAGGGAACAATAATAATAATAACATCCCGGCAAGGGAACAATAATGATAATCCTCATATGAAGCGCAATAAACCACAACAGAGGCATAATAATTACGATGCAAGACTCACGAGCATGCTTGACACCGACATATAAATACTCGTCACCATACCTATACGTCGTACGCCACAGTTAACACGTAGCAAATAAGACTCGACTCCTAATCCCTCAAGATAAGGCTAGACCAAACACTAATCTCGATGCCACGAATACAACTCAAGCCTCAACTATCGTTTTACCTCTTAATTCTACTACCAACTCGCTCATATCTAGCCACAAGTTACTTAATAATATTAATAAGTGCTAAGTGGATCATTTCTAATGCATGGAAATAAGTTTTCTAATATTTTTCTCAAAAAGTCAAAAATTGATCCCGGGCCCGCTTGGTCCAAAATTCAAAATTCGGATCAAAACTCGATTATCCATTCACCCCCGAGCCCAGATATATAATTGGTTTTGAAATTCGACATCAATTTAAGGTCTAAATCCCCAAATTTTAATATTATTAGATTTTACCCAAAATTTCCAATTCCGACGTGAAAACCCTAGATTCTAGAATGAAATCTTGTAAAAAGAAGTTAAGAGTAAAGAAAATGAGTTAGAAATCACTTACTAATGATTTGGAGGAGAAAGGTTGTTTGGAAAACCGCCTCTTATGTCTTTGGGGTTTTGAAAAATGAAAAATAACTGAAAATTTCGTTTAAATATACTTCTCTCAGACCCCCTCTGTGGACTGCACAAATAGGAGTGCGGCCGCGGAGCTCACAATGTTGACTGCATTGACATGATTTAGTGTTTTTGCCATAACTTTCTCTACAGATGTCCAAATTGTGATTTCTTTACCTTTCTGGAAACTAGATACGAAGGGCTACAACTTTCGTTTTTAAATCATCTCAAAATTTCTTGTAGATCAAACTATATGGGCTTCTGAAGTCAGACCAGTGAAGTTCTTCCTCACCGCGGACCTCACAAAAAGGAGTGCGGCCGCAAAGGCTTCTCTGCGGTCAGCACAAAATCAATGCGGTCAGCACTGGTAGCTTCAGAGATCTGCAACATCTTTGGACCTGCAGCAGCTATGTTTTATACCTAAAACATCCCGGAACCTACCCGAAACTCTCCCGAGCCCTTGGGACTTCAAACCAAACGTGCATACTAACTCAAAAACATCAAATGGACCTACTCGTGCGATCACATCATCAAAATAACATGTAAAATCATGAATTAAACCTCAAAACTCAACATTTTCATCAAGAACTCTCAAAGTTAATAACTCTTCAACCGGAAGTCCAACTCACATCAAATAAACTCCGTTTTTCGCCAAATTTCAAAATTATCTTTTAAATACTATAACAAGTTTGTACCGGGTTTCGAAACCAAAATATGGGCCCGATACCAATGGTTTCAAATATTAATTCTTTTCTTCATTTCTTAGATAATTCAGTAAAATAATTTCTTTCAAAAATTGATTTCTAAGGCTTGGGACCTCGGAATTCATTTTCGGGCATACGCCCAAGTCTTATATTTTACTGCAGACCTCCCGGGATCGTCGGAATACGGATCTGGGTCCATTTTCTCAAAATATTGACCAAAGTCAACCATAATCAAATTTTAACTCTAGAAATTTCTATTTCTCATATTTTCACATAGAAGGCTTTCTGGATATAGGTCCCGACTACGCACGCAAATAAAGGTGAAGTAAAAAGGAGGTTTTTAGGCCTCAGAACACTGAATTACTTGCAACACAAGTGATAAGGTCATCATATTCTCAAACTCTAAAACAACTATTCGTCCTCGAACGGACATAAGAAGGAAGTACCTGAATAGGGAAAAAATGGGGATAACGGCTCCACATATCGGACTCGGACTCCCAGGTCGATGCCTCATCAGGCTGACCTCTCCACTGAACACGAACGGAAGGTAAACTCTTCGATATCAACCGACGAACTTGCTGGTCTAGAATAGCTAACGGCTCCTCCTCGTAGGACAAATCCTTGTCCAACTGGACAATGCTGAAATCTAACACGTGGGATGGATCGCGTGATACTTTCGAAGCATGGGCACATGGAATACTTGATGCACAACTGATAAGCTCGGCAGCAATGCAAGTCTGTAAGCCACTTCCCCCATTCGATCAAGAATCTCAAATCGGCCAATGAACCTAGGGCTAAGCTTGCCCTTTTTCCTTAATCTCATTACGCCCTTCATAGGCGACACTCGAAGTAATGCCCGCTCACCGACCATGAAAGCCAAATCACGAACCTTACTGTCGGTATAACTCTTTTGCCTAGGCTGAGCTGTACGAAGCCTATCCTGAATAATCCTGACCTTGTCCAAGGCATCCTGTACTAGATCCGTACCCAATAACCGAGCCTCTCCTGGCTAAAATCATCTAATCGACAACCGACATCGCCTACTGTAAAAAGCCTCATAAGGATCCATCTAGATACTCGAATGGTAGCTGTTGTTGTAGGCAAAGTCTGCTAAAGGCAAAAACCTATCCTACGAGCCTCCAAAGTCAATGACACACGCTCGGAGTGTATCCCCCAAAATCTGAATAGTACGATCGGAGTGCCAGTCCGTCTGAGGATGGAATGCTGTGATCAACTTAACCTGTGTGCCCAACTCTCGCTGAACTGCCTCCAGAAACGTGAGGTAAACTATTTACCTCTGTCAGAAATGATAGACACGGGCATACCATGAAGACAAACAATTTCCCGGACATAGATCTCAGCTAACCTCTCAGAAGAATAGGAGACTGTCACAAGAATGAAATGCACAGATTTGGTCAGCCTATCAACAATAACCCACACTACATCAAACTTCCTCCGGGTCTGTGGGAGTCCCACAACAAAATCCATAGTGATCCGCTCCCACTTCCACTCGGGAAACTCAATCCTCTGAAACAAACCACTAGGCCTCTGATGCTCGTACTTAACCTGCTGGTAATTCAAACACTGAGCCACATACGCAACGATATCCTTCTTCATCCTCCTCCACCAATAATGCTTCCGCAAATCCTAGTACATCTTAGCGGTGCCCGGATGAATAGAGTACCGTGAACTAGGGGCCTCCTCTAAAATCAACTCTCGAAGCCCATCCATATTAGGCATGCAAACTCGACCATGGAGCCTCAAAACTCCATCATCTCCTAATGTAACCTGCTTGGCACCTCCGTGATGCACCGTCTCCCTAAGGATACACAAATGAGGATCATCATACTGCCGATCTCGGATACGCTCCAATAAGGAAGAACGAGCGACTGTGCAAGTTAACACACGTCTGGGCTCAGAAACATCCAACCTCACGAACTGATTGGCCAAAGCCTGAACATCCAAACCAAGCGATCTCTCACCGACCGGAATATATGCAAGACTACCCACACTGGTTGACTTTCTACTCAAAGCATCAGCCACCACATTGGCCTTTCCCGGATGATATAGGATGGTGATATTATAGTCCTTTAATAGCTCCAACCATCTTCTCTGCCTCAAATTTAGCTCCTTCTACTTGAACAAGTACTGTAGACTCTTGTGATCCGTCAACACCTCACATGACACGCCCTATAGATAATGCCTACAAATCTTCAATGCGTGAACAATGGATGCTATCTCCAAATCATGAACTAGATAGTTCTTCTCATGAATCTTCAACTGGCGCGAAACATATACAATAACCTTGACATCCTGCATAAACACCGCACCAAGTCCAATACGAGATGCATCATAATAAACTGTATAAGGCCCTGAACCTGTAGGCAAAACCAACGTTGGTGCCATAGTCACGGCTATCTTGAGCTTCTGAAAGCTCGCCTCACACTCATCCGACCACCTGAACCGGACACCCTTCTGGGTCAACTTGGTAATCGGGGCTGCGATAGATGAAAACCCCTCCACAAACCAACGTTAGTAGCCTGCCAATCCCAAGAAACTCCGGATATCTGTACCTGATGCTGGTCTAGGCCAGTTCTTGACTGCCTCTATCTTCTTCGGATCTACCGAATACCCTCTGCTGATACAACATGACCCAGGAATGCAACTGAACTAAAGCAGAACTTGATCTTCGAAAATTGGCATATAGCTGACTGTCTCTCAAAGTCTGGAGAACTACTCTAAGATGCTGCTCATGCTCCTCCCGGCTGCTGGAATAGATCAAAATATCATCAATGAAGATTATCACGAACGAATCCAAGTAAGGCCAGAATACTCGGTTCACCAAATCCATAAAAGCTGTTGGGGCATTTATCAACCCGAATGATATCACCACGAACTCATAATGCTCGTACCGAGTGCGGAAATCCGTCTTAGGGACATCAGATGCCCTAACCCTCAGCTGATGGTATCCAGATCTCAATTCAATCTTCAAAAATACCTTGGCACCCTGAAGCTGATCAAACAAATCATTAATCCTCGACAATGGATACTTATTCTTGATTGTTACCTTGTTCAACTGTCGGTAATCTATACACGTTCTCATCGACCCGTCCTTCTTCTCAACAAATAACACCGGCGCACCTCAAGGCGAAACACTAGATCTAATGAAACCCTTTTCAAGCAAGTCTTGCAACTGCACCTTCAACTCTTTCAACTCAGGCGGGGCCATACGATACAACGAGATAGAAATAGGCTGAGTGCCCAGAACCTCATCAATGCAGAAGTCAATATCCCTATCGGGTGGCATACCCGGCAGGTCTGAAGGAAACACCTCAGGGAACTCACAAACTACCGGCACCGAATCAATAGAACGGACCTCATCGCTAGAATTACGAACATATGCTAAATAAGCCATGCAGACATGTGATCTTTGACCCTCCCCAAGATTTTTCATATTTTATCACGTAAATATTTAATTTAGGCCTAATATAGCTATTTCAAATTATTTTTTTACTCTTTTACTTTTATTTTATTACAAGAAAACGAAAATTACAAAAATAGGTTCATTAATATTTTGTAGTCATTTTTATTCTTGAAAAAATACCAAAAAAATAGTTTTGTTTTAATGGTGAGTCTTATTTTAATAATTATTTTTTACTTAAGCATAGCTAATTAATATTTTTGATAATACTTTTAGTTAATTAAGCTAATTTTAAACATAGTCAGTCATAAAGGCCCAAGTTCCTAGCCCATTTCTTAAACTCAATATCCAATACCCATTAAGCTAATCCTAGGGACCATTCTAAACTCTTCTTTGGAATAAAAAATAAATAAAAAGACCCTAAGGACTTAAAATAAAAAGACCTAGGGAATAATTGGCAAAATACACAAAAAAAAAATACACCTAAAACCTAGACCTATATTATAGGGAACGCCTAAAAAACAGAAAAAAGAATAGATCCGCCACTTTCGGCAAATTTTTGGGGTTCCCCATCTAAATTCCTCATCTCCCCGATGAATACATCGATCAGCAAGAAACCGACCAAAAACTCGAATCTTCTGTATTTACCAAACAACAAAAAAGAGATAAGCGACATATGACAAAAGGACCTGAAGAACCTAATTCCAAAAAATTCCTAAGTGAAAGAGGGCAGCATTTCGACAAAGGAATGAGCAGTCCAAGCTCCCTGGAATTTCTCTCATTTTGAGAGATAAAAGAACTCCACCAGCTTTAATTCCTTAAGCAGCCATAAATCCCCATTATAGCTCAAACTTAAACCCCGAAACTCACCAAAAAATCAGTCAAAAATGCAGCTGAAGCCTTGTTCGAAACTGCTCATCGAAATAGCTCCTCACTTTAGCTCCAAAACACCATTTCTTCTACCAAAAAATGCTACCATGGAGTCTGGGAGTTGAGGCAAGCGAGGTTTGTCGAGGTTTTATCAATGGGTTTTGGCTCAAGAGGTTGTCCTGTTCGCGGTTCCGGTTTCTAGTTCCTTGCAAAACAAATGCTTGATTTGCTTTGTAATCTGAGCTCGAGATCTCGTGAATCGAAAATTGCGGCTGTTTGAGGTTTTCTTCGTGTTCTTTGTTTCTTTGATGATTATGACTGCCATATGATTGTTCTGTTATTTTGTGCTGTTTTAAAACTTTCCCTTAATTTGATTTGTCTATGCTTAGTTTGAATATGATACTTTAATCGGAACAGAAACTGTTTCATTTCATTTATTGTGTAAAGCTTCTTACATATTATAAAGATATAGATTCTGCTGCGCATTTAGTGGTAAATTGACTTACTGCAATTTGTGTTTTAGTCATAAAGGACATCGTTTTTGTTTGAGTATTTTGTTTTTCTCCGTCATACGTGAGATGCTTAATTTCTTGTGATTGGAAAGTTGTTTTGATATAGAATAGAAAGGATATTAGTTGGTTTGATTCTTAGTTTGAATAAGTTATGATTTATTATTGATTTGGGATTATTGTAGATGAAACTGTTTCAATAAAGTGGTTTAGGAAATATGACCTTTATATAGGCACGCTAATGAACCATTGTGATTATGGGTGTGGTTCCCGTGACATAGTTACGATGCCTAATTCCAAAATTCAGAGGTGCATTTCATGTGACCCAATTATAACAACTTCGAATAATAAAGCTCTTTAGAATAATTCGAGGCGTGCCATATTAAATAGAATATAGTTTTATGGTCCTCATAGTTTAGTTTTGAATACTCTTTAAAATTGGAATCGAGGTGTGTCGTGCCAAATAAAATCTCAAAATGCATGGCCCTCGCATAATTATTTTTTTTAATCTTTAGAACTCGAGGCATGCCATTTAGTTGAATTTTCATGGCCCTCGCAAACTTGAAAGTGCGGAGTTGCTGTAGGCGCGTTATTTTAATAATTTACCTTCCTAAACTTGTGTGTGCATTTATGTGACCCGAATTTCTCACATAAATATTATTAAAATATGTGTTTGAGTTATAGAATAAAATTTTACAAAAAGTACAACCTCTTGAAAATGATGTGTCACGACCCGAATTTTTCACCCTCGGGAGTCGTGAAGGCGCCTACTAATGTGAGCTAGGCAAGCCGATTACTTGATATATTTACCTTTTCCCCCTTTTTCTCCTTTAGAAATTATGAGCAATAATTTGAATATAGCGGAAATTATAACAAGCGGAAGAAACCAATAAAACTACTGAGTATGTCCAATACAGTCGTTGAAGCAAGTGTACCAAAAACTGGAGTCACAGCTTCACAGACAGTCTAAGAATACTATAAACAAGGTCTGAATGAAATACAAAGTCTATCTCTGAATAAATAAAAACAGCAAGAGATAAGATAGGAGGAGACATCAAGGCTCGCAGACGTCTGTAAGACTACCTCGGGTCGCCTGTGTGGCCTGAAGACAACACCCTCACTACAGTCCGAACGCTCCGGTATCGATATCTGCACACAGTGCAGAGTATAGTATCAGCACAACCGACCCCATGTGCTGGTAAGTGTCCACTCTAACCTCGCCAAAATAGTGACGAGGCTAGGACCAGACTACCAAATAAACCTGTGCAGTTAAATTATATACAGCAAAAATAGACAGATAATTACAACTAAAGTTGGGCGGGGGAAACATGCTACGGGGAGTAACAGATAACAACAGAACAAGTATAGAGAAACATAAGAAATGCCCTAAATCGATTACCAGCAAAATAAGGAAATAGAAGAACATGTACACACGTAATACCGGTGCAGGCGTGCAACCCGATCCTATTTCATATGATACCGTTGCAGGCGTGCAACCCACTCCCATTTCACATATTACCGTTGTAGGCGTGCAACCCGCTCCTATTTCTTATACTATCGTTGCAGGCGTGCAACCCGCTCCCATTTCACATATTATCGTTGCAGGCATGCAACCGTTCCCAGTTCAAATATTACCGTTGTAGGCGTGCAACCCACTCCAATTTCATATATTACCGTTGCAGGCGCGCAACCCGCTCCCATTTCATACATTACCATTGCATGCGTGCAACCTGCTCCCATTTCTTTTATCAACACCATGTCACGACCAACCTCAGGAGGCGCGACCAGTGCTCAGTCAAGTGAACCCAACTGAGCAAGCCTAACCGAACTCTTTCTACCTCAACTAAATATGAATACGGAACTCATGCCTTTGATTAATTTAGACGATAATACACGGTGTATACCACATTTCTGATTCATTTATTATCATAAAAATTTACCGTACATAAGCTAGCTTCAAGGATTCTATTAGAGTTACAGCTTAAGGAGTTCACAAGTTTAGGATCACAACATATACATATAGTGGACTCCCCGAACCCCCGTACATAACCCACACTAGTGTCTTTGGAGCCTCTAAGGATACAACAGATAAGTATGACTATGTCGGCAACAAGCCCCCGGCTATACCTCAAAAGTGAAAAGATGTAAATGACAAAAGGTACATCATATAGTCCCATGGAAGAAAAGGGGCTCTCCGAGACTTCGAGTAGAAAAATGCTCCGCTACACACGGTCGACACTGTCCGCTATGGAGCCACCTACAATCATAACACGAATGTAGCGCCCCCAGCAAAAGGGACGTCAGTACATTTGAATTGTACTGGTATGTATAACTAAACACCATTTTACTAGAAAGAACTATCAAATAAATACAAGCAATTAATACGGGCAAATCAAGAAACAATTCATATAATCTTTCATACAATTTCCACAACATAGATTTGGGCATATCTATCACATGTTCACCACTATTCTCATTACCACCGCCATCTCGAGCGGAGTCCGGCCACGACCCGACCGGCTAGGTCACCTCATTGGAGGCATTACTCTCAATCAATAATTCATTTCCCTTATCCGGAATTCAATATCAGCACATTACCACCATGTGTGCGTCATGGTGTCCGATCACGACCCGATCGGCTAGGTCACCTCATTGGAGGCATTACTCCATTCTCATTAGTCAACACTTCAAGTCTTTATCTCACACATATCATAACAATTCATGGGGCACTCATGGCCACCATCACCACATTGTTTCCCCTTTTTTAATATTCATCTTACAAATTGTGGTCAGAAACACATATACCAAGGATAATTCAAGTTGCAATCACAGGTAACAGGGCACATAGCTAGCATGAATAATTCTTTATTTCAATGTTGGCTTATAGCCCAAGTATTTCAACACATAGCAGTACTTTTCATCATTATCTAATTGTCAAGATTGGCAAATTATTCACATTGAGGCATACCCTTCACGAATATGTATAGATATATGCAAATCAATTAATTGCATAATGACAATCAATACATTAGCCAATTCAACTCTTATCATACTTTCGTAATGACAACGGAGCTCAATTTCTAATAAAAAGGGGTTTTAGCCATACATACCTCAATAAAGCTTTTCCTTACTCTTTTACAATTTCCGAAACTCTTAGCACTTCGATCTATTGAGTAAGAATTACAAATTAAATCGAGAATTAGAGACGAAACTGAAGTTCTAGCTTGGTTCGAGCATATCATCAAACACTAAAGGTGCATTGTGATCTTAGCCCCTTTTTGTGAGGAATTTCTATCATTTTATACCCCTAACTCCATTCTTTTTAGTTTTCTACCTTCCAATATCCTATGGTTTGACATGCATGTAGAGAACATCATATTATATTCTTGAATTACTTCTCTACTGGTCCCATGTACCTAAGTGTAGAAATAAGACCTCTTGGAAATGAAAATTTAGGTGTCTTCACTTGAACTTCTTCAATGTTTTAGCAAGGATCAAGGAGAATTTGGTGGGTGACACTTTCCACCTTTAAGACTCTCTCTCTCTCTCTCTCTCTAAAAATCTCAGAAAACATGCTTAAAGTGAGCTATAATGTCGATTATATCGATAGGGAGGTCGGGTTAAAAATTAGAAAATTGGAGCCTCGAGTCAAATATGCAGTCGCATTTGCAATCGCAGAGTAAACATGCGGTCTGCATAATGGACCGCAAAATGCTCCCCAAAAACTAAACATTCTGACTCAGTCTGCGGTAAGAATGCGGTCCGCATTCATGTTCTGCGGTCGCAAAGTGCACCGTAGAACTGACCCTCGCAAAATTCAAAGGAAAATATGCGACGACTATGCGGTCCGTATTTTGATTATGCGACCACATTTCGACCGCATAACTGACTTCAAATTTAACCAACATTCTACCTCACTCTGCAGCAAATATGCGACCCACATTTCGATTATGCGACCGCATTCTGGACCGCATTTCTTGCATTTTTTTGGAAACTTATTTTAGACTTTTTAATGCATTATTCAATCCAAAAAGGTCCGCATTTATGAATTGTTAACACATGCTCCTAACTTGGCACCATGGAATCCGGGTTTTTGAGTAGGGATTTCACGGGGCCTTACACACCAATCATAAAAGGGTCCTGTCAAGGGAACAATAATACCAAACAAATATCCCGGCAAGGGAATAATAATATAACAATAACATTCCGGCAAGGGAACAACAATGATAATAACATGCCGGCAAGGGAACAATAATAATAATAACATCCCCATAAGGGAACAATAATGATAATCCTCATATGAAGCGCAATAAACCACAACGGAGGCATAACAATGACAATGCAAGACTCACAAACATGCTTGACACCGACGTATAGATACTCATCACCATACCTATACGTCGTACTCCATAGTAACACGTAGCAAATAAGATTCGACTCCTAATCGCTCAAGCTAAGGTTAGACCAAACACTAATCTCGATGCCACGAACACAACTCAAGCCTCAACTATCGTTTTACCTCTTGATTCTACCACCAACTCGCTCGAATCTAGCCACAAGTAACTTAATAATATTAATAAGTGCTAAGTGGATCATTTCTAATGCATGAAAATAAGTTTTCTAAAGTTTTTCTCAAAAAGTCAAGAATCGATCCCGGGCCCGCTTGGTCCAAAACCCGAAATTCGGATCAAAACCCGATTATCCATTCACCCCCGAGCCCAGATATATAATTGGTTTTGGAATTCGACCTCAATTTAAGGTCTAAATCCCCAAATTTCAATATTCTTAGGTTTTACCCAAAATTCCCAATTCCACCGTGAAAACCCTAGATTCTAGAATGAAATCTGGTAAAAAGAAGTTAAGGAATAAAGAAAATGAGTTAGAAATTACTTACTAATGATTTGGAGGAGAAAGGTTGTTTGAAAAATCACCTCTTATGATTTTGGGTTTTGAAAAATGAAAAATAACTGAAAATTCCGTTTAAATATACTTCTCTCAGACCCCCTCTAAGGACCGCACAAATAGGAGTGCGGCCGCAGAGCTCACAATGTCGACTGCATTGACATGATTTAGTGTTTTGGCCATAACTTTCT
Source organism: Nicotiana glauca (assembly GCA_026770625.1). Taxonomy (NCBI): domain Eukaryota; kingdom Viridiplantae; phylum Streptophyta; class Magnoliopsida; order Solanales; family Solanaceae; genus Nicotiana; species Nicotiana glauca. The sequence goes on along the minus strand of MU765914.1, from coordinate 40,747 downwards.
CTACAGATGCCCAAATTGTCATTTCTTTAACTTTTGAAAACTAGATACGAAGGGCTACAACTTTCATTTTTGAATCATCTCAAAATTTCTTATAGATCAAAAGATGTAGGCTTCCGAAGTCAGACCAGTGAAATTCTTCCTCACCGCGGACCGCACAAAAAGGAGTGCGGCTGCAAAGGCCCCTCTGCGGTAAGCACAAAATCAATGCGGTTAACACTAGTGGCTTCAAAGATCTGCAACATCTCTAGACCTGCAGCAGCTATGTTTTATGCCTAAAACATCATGGAACCTACCCGAAACTCTCCCGAGCCCTCGGGACTTCAAACCAAACGTGCATACTAACTCAAAAACATCATATGGACCTACTCGTGCGATCACATCATCAAAATAACATGTAAAATCATGAATTAAACCTCAAAACTCAACATTTTCATCAAGAACTCTCAAAGTTCATAACTCTTCAACCGGAAGTCCAACTCACGTCAAATAAACTCCGTTTTTCACCAAATTTCACAGTTATCTTTTAAATACTATAACAAGTTTGTACCGGGTTCCGAAACCAAAATACAGCCCGATACCAATGGTTTCAATCTTTTCTTCTTTTCTTAGATAATTCAGTAAAATAATTTCTTTCAAAAATTAATTTCTAAGGCTTGGGACCTCGGAATTAATTTTCAGGCATATTCCCAAGTCCCATATTTTACTGCGGACTTTCCGGGATCGTCGGAATACGGATCCGGGTCCATTTGCTCAAACTATTGACCAAAGTCAACCATAATCAAATTTTAACTCTAGAAATTTCTATTTCTCATATTTTCACATAGAAGGCTTTCTGGATATAGGTCCGGACCACGCATGCAAATAAAGGTGAAGTAAAATGGAGGTTTTAGGCCTCGGAACACTGAATTTACTTACAACACAAGTGATGAGGTCATCACATTCGCCAACTCTAAAACAATTGTTTGTCCTCGAACGGACATGTAAGGTCCCGAAAAATTTTGCTAAGCCACCTAAGATTTCGTGGTGCAACGTAGGCTTATTATAATATTTTATGTGCTGTTATTATGGTGTACATCAATTGGATTTTGTAAATATGTGTATGTCTCATGGTAAGTAATTTGGGGTCCAAGGAAATGCCTAAGTCTAAGGAAAATTGGAAACGTTCATAATAGGCTAAGATTTCAAATGAGTTCGCACAAGCCCCCACTTTGAACGAGCCTATATAAATATTATAAGGTTTTATGTAATGAAAAACCTATCAAATTAAAGCCCTTTGAGTCTAGTTTACAACGCAATAAACCGTTCATCATTTGGACATTCCTACACAAAGTTATGACCAAATTACCAAAGGCTGGAAAAATGCGATCCTGTGTCAAATCTGCGATCGCAATGTCCATTATGCGGTCCGCATTTGTGATTTGCAGTCGCAAATCAGGTCGCAAATTGGACCAGTGTAGCCCAGTTTTGGACGCCGATTTTGCGGTGCATTATGTGGCCAGCATTCGCGTTCTGCGATCCATTCTGCTATAGCAAACCTGACATCAGAGGGTTAATTTTCCTATTTTTATAACCCAACCCCATTTTAATATATAGGCTTTGGGGTTCATTTTGGGGTGATTTCTTACTGATTTTAGAGAGATGTGAGATCACTTTAGAGAGAGAATGAGGAACCCAACATTCAAATCATCCAATCTTGCATCAATCTTCAAGAATCAAAGAACCCAATCACAAGTTCTTCATCTAAGAGGTAAGGTTCTATACCCTAAACTTTAATTTCGAGTTTGAGATATAAGATGGGTTATTGAGGTATGATTCTTGGGTGTATTATTATTTTGTATACATGCATGTACAACTTAGGTTTATGGAGAGATTATTGAACATAAATAAGTAAAAATTGGGTTAGGGAGTGAAGAAAATCCTGAAAAGGGGATTTGAAATCAAAATGCTCAACTAGTATTTGATAAAATGCTCAAATGAGCTAGAATTATGAATATCTTCCTAATTTGTGTTCAATTTTGCTATGTCTCAAAGTAGATTGGGATTGCTAGAATTTTCGAAACGTCGTAGTAACTTAAGAAAAGCATAATCAAGATATGTATGGCTAAAACTCACTCTTCTTAGAAATTGAGCTCCCATGGTGTCCATGCGTATGTTGTAAGTCCGGAATTTGATTTATGTGGTATTCATTATTTCCAAAGATTTGGGTATTGCAAGAATATATGTAAAATATGTACCTCAATGTGTTTAGTATGTTATTCTTGGTAAACGAGGGTATGTGAAAAATGGGAACTATGAGCTAAAATGCCTAGACTTCAAGTCAAGTTTAAATTGAGATTTTGATGCCAAATTGTGTAAGAAAACCCGTTATGGTTGATCCTCCAAATTATTCTTATGTGTACCAAATGTATTTGATTGATTGTATCTAGTTGTTGGTAATGTACAAAGATGTTTGGAAGTGAAGCAAGTGACTGTGGTAAGATTGAACTTTGGATTCTTGCTGTGATTGGTATTTTACATGAGTTGGTGTTGTGACCCTATAATTGTGAAAGATGAATTCCAATATGATCAATGTGCTATTGTTGATAACTTAAAAAGGGTGCAAGGGATATGAATCATGTATTGAAATGCTAAGACCTTAAATTGAGATTGAGTTGCATATCTTATGCCAAACTATGTGGAATCCTCTATGTGTATAGATGTTTGAAGTAATAAAATGAATTTGGGAAATAGAGTGTGGCAAATGTGCCGAGAACTTGAATTATAATTGTATAATGATTAAAAAAAAGAAGGATTCAAGAATAATTGGTGTAATTATTTGCTTATGCCTTTGATTTGTGTTTTTATTACGGGTTGGTGTACCCCTTCTATTGATTTGGAAGATCCCCCGGTGTTTAAAGTTCCATTGTCAATAAACTTGAGGTGTATGATCTCTAAGATATTGTATATGCCGAGGATTCATGGTTCCTCTCATATGTACTTGACATCTTGTATTGAATGGCTTGTTGTTGAAATTGATATTGATGTGAAATATGTGGAATGATGTGAAATGTGGGAAATAAGAGATTGAGTTATGAATTATGGCCTAGTGCCAAGTATGTTGTAATGATTGTGTCCCCATGTGCCGATTAATTGATATGTGGAACCTATGGACGGGCTATGAAACGCACAGGTGTATAATATAATATGCTGAACCTATGGATGGGCTATGAAACGCATAGGTGTATAATATGATATGTGAACCCTATGGACAGGCTATAAAACGCATAGGTGTATAATATAATATGCTGACCCTATGGACGGGCTATGAAACGCATAGGTGTATAATATAATATGCTGACCCTATGGACGGGCTATGAAACGCATAGGGGTATAATATAAAATGTGGAACCTATGGACGGGCTATGAAACACATAGGTGTATAATATGATATGTGGAACCTATGGACGAGCTATGAAACACATAGGTGTATAATATGATATGTGGAACCTATGGACGGGCTATGAAACACATAGGTGTATAATATGATATGTGTGTGACGGGCTATGGAATGCAACCTAGAGGTATGGAAATTATGTGAAAGCTATGTGATCCCTTTTATTTGTTGATGTGGAGATTGTTAAAGCTTTTGATTTACTTTTATGATCTCTTTATTCTTGTTTGACAATTCTTTCTAATGACAAGGTGTTAATGATTTCTTTATTCTTGTTTGATAGTTCTTTCCAATTAGATGGTGTTTAGTTATACATACTAGTGCTATTCGATGGCACTAACATCCCTTTTGCCAGGGACGCTGTATCGTTTTATGATACAGGTTGTTCCACAGCGAGCGACAACGGCCAGTGATAGCAGTATTCCCTTCCCAGCAGACTTGGTGAGCCCCACTTTATCCCGGGGTCATGTCATGTACTTTGTATTTGAGGTATAGCCGGAGCCTTGTTACTGGCATCTCCAAATTATTCTTCAGTTGTATTTAGAGGCTCCGTAGACAGGTTGTGGGTGGTGTTTGGTATTGGGAACTAAATTTGAAATATTGGTGTTTGGCAAATATGTTTTCCTTCATATATATAAATTGTCATATTTTGAATACTAAATTTGAAATGGCTGATGAAAACAAAAAGGCAGTTGATAATAAAATACTTACTAAGTATGGTTAATGGAGTCCATCTCCTATTTAATTATAAGTTAGTTTGGGTAGAATGGAACCTAACAGGCTTGCTCAGTCGGGTTTACACGGTTGAGCACCGGTCGCGTTCCTCCATTTTGGGGCGTGTCAGGACATAAGAAGGAAGTACCTGAATAGGGAAAAAGATGGGGATAACGGCTCCACATATCGGACTCGGACTCCCAGGTCGATGCCTCAGCAGGATGACCTCTCCACTGAACACGAACGGAATGGAAACTCTTCGATCTCAACCGATGAACTTGCCGATCTAGAATAGCTACCGGCTCCTCCTCGTAGGACAAGTCCTTGTCCAACTGGACAGTGCTAAAATCTAACACGTAGGATGGATTGCGTGATACTTCCGAAGCATGGGCACATGGAACACTGGATGCACAACTGATAAGCTCGGCGGCAACGCAAGTCTATAAGCCACTTCCCCCACTCTATCAAGAATCTCAAATCGGACAATGAACCAAGGGCTAAGCTTGCCCTTCTTCCTTAATCTCATCACACCCTTCATAGGCGACACTCAAAGTAATATCCGCTCACCGACCATGAAAGACAAATCACGAACCTTACGGGCGGCATAACTCTTTTGCCTAGACTTAGCTGTACGAAGCCTATCCTGAATAATCCTAACCTTGTCCAAGGCATCCTGTACTAGATCCGTACCCAATAACCGAGCCTCTCCCGGCTCAAACCATCCAACCGACGACCGACACTGCCTACCGTACAAAGCCTCATAAGGAGTCATCTGGATACTCGACTGGTAGCTGTTATTTTAGGCAAAGTTTGCTAAAGGTAAAAACTGATCCTACGAGCCTCCAAAGTCAATGACACACGCTCGAAGCATATCCTCTAAAATCTGAATAGTACGCTTGGACTGCCCGTCCGTCTGAGGATGGAATGATGTGCTCAACTTAACCTGTGTGCCTAACTCTCGCTGAATTGCCCTCCAAAAATATGAGGTAAACTGTGTACCTTGGTCCGAAATGATAGACACGGGCATACCATGAAGATGAACAATCTTCCGGATATAGATCTCAGCTAACCTCTCAGAAGAATAGGAGACTGCCACAGGAATGAAATGCGCTGACTTGGTCAGCCTATCAACAATAACCCACACTACATCGAACTTCCTCCGGGTCCGTGGGAGTCCCACAATGAAATCCATAGTGATCCGCTCCCACTTCCACTCGGGAAGCTCAATCCTTTGAAACAAACCACTAGGCCTCTGATGCTCGTACTTAACCTGCTGACAATTCAAACACTAAACCACATATGCAATGATATCCTTCTTCATCCTCCTCCACCAATAATGCTTCTACAAATCTTGATACATCTTAGCGGTGCCCGGATAAATAGAGTACCGGGAACTAGGGGCCTCCTCTAAAATCAACTCTCGAAGCCCATCCACATTAGGCGTGCAAACTCGACCATGCAGCCTCAAAACTCTATCATCTCTTAATGTTACCTGCTTGGCATCTTCGTGATGCACCGTGTCCCTAAGGACACACAAATGAGGATCATCATACTGTCGATCTCGGATACGCTTCAATAAGGAAGAACGAGCGACTGTGCAAGCTAACTCATGGCTGGGCTCAGAAACATCTAACCTCACGAACTGATTAGCCAAAGCCTGAACATCCAAAGCAAGCGGTCTCTCACCGACCGAAATATATGCAACACTACCCATATTGGTTTACTTTCTACTCAAAGCATCAACCACTACATTGGCCTTTCCCGGATGATATAGGATGGTGATATCATAGTCCTTTAATAGCTCCAACCATCTTCTCTGTCTCAAATTTAGCTCCTTCTACTTGAACAAGTACTGTAGACTTTTGTGATCTGTGAACACCTCACATGACACGCCATATAGATAATGCCTCCAAATCTTTAATGCGTGAACAATGGCTGCTAGCTCCAAACCATAAACTGGATAGTTCTTCTCATGAATCTTCAACTGACGCAAAACATATGCAATAACCTTGACATCCTGCATCAACGCCTTACCAAGTCCAATACGATATGCATCACAATAACTGTATAAGGCCCTGAACCTGTAGGCAAAACAAACATTGGCGCCGTAGTCAAGGCTGTCTTAAGCTTCTGAAAGCTTGCCTCACACTCATCCGACCATCTGAACCGGGCACCCTTCTAGGTCAACCTGGTAATTGGGGCTGTGATAGATGCAAACCCCTCCACAAACCGACGTTAGTAGCCCGCCAATCCCAAGAAACTCCGAATATCTGTACCTGATGCTGGTCTAGGCCAGTTCTTGACTGCCTCTATCTTCTTCAGATCTACCGAATACCCTCTGCTGATACAACATGACCTAGGAATGCAACTGAACTCAACCAGAACTCGAACTTCGAAAACTTGGCATACAACTGACTGTCTCTCAAAGTCTGGAGAATCACTCTAAGATGCTGCTCATGCTCGTCCCGGCTGCGGGAATAGATCAAAATATCATCAATGAAGACTATCACGAACGAATCCAAGTTAGGCCTGAACCCTCGGTTCATCAAATCCATAAAAGCTGCTGGGGCATTTGTCAACCCGAAGGATATCACCACGAACTCATAATCCCTGTACCGAGTACGGAAAGCTGCCTTAGGGACACCAGATGCCCTAATCCTCAACTAAGGCTGTATTGTGGGCCGGTCTTGGACCAGGCCCGGACCAGGCCCGCGGGCTAAACAAGCTAAACGGGCCTGGCGGGCCGGTCCTGGCGGGCTTGGGTTAAATGGTGCAAGAAGCCCGTGACGGGCCGGTTACAATTGGCAAGCCCACGAGCCCGGGACCGGCTGGCGGGCCTGGGCCGGTCCTAACGGGCCTAACGATCCTAACGGGCCTAACGATCATTTTTCAATGTTTTTTTTAAATACCAACGGTTAGATTTTTAAAATCTAGCCGTTGGGCTTTAATTTTATCTGTTGGCCACTTTAAAAAATAGCCATTTGGCCCCCAAACTTTATTTTAACCCCAAGCTTTATATAATTACAATTTTTCCCATTTCTCAACTATAAATACCCCCTAATTCTTTCATTTTTACTCACTAATTAATCAATCTCTCTCAATCTATATCTAATTTCTCTTCTATAATTGCTTATTTTATTATTGCAATTTCATGAAAAATTGTGAAGTTGGTGAATTGAAGTATTCAAGTCTTCAACGATTTTCAATTTTCAAGAAGTTGTTCGGCAATTCGGTAAACTCGTTCCAACTCTTAATTTTTAAGAATATATTTTTGTGTGTTTTAGTTTG